>CM048662.1:2500-125000 GCA_026401315.1 Dysphania ambrosioides
AACCCTAAACCCTAAACCCTAAACCCTAAACCCTAAACCCTAAACCCTAAACCCTAAACCCTAAACCCTAAACCCTAAACCCTAAACCCTAAACCCTAAACCCTAAACCCTAAACCCTAAACCCTAAACCCTAAACCCTAAACCCTAAACCCTAAACCCTAAACCCTAAACCCTAAACCCTAAACCCTAAACCCTAAACCCTAAACCCTAAACCCTAAACCCTAAACCCTAAACCCTAAACCCTAAACCCTAAACCCTAAACCCTAAACCCTAAACCCTAAACCCTAAACCCTAAACCCTAAACCCTAAACCCTAAACCCTAAACCCTAAACCCTAAACCCTAAACCCTAAACCCTAAACCCTAAACCCTAAACCCTAAACCCTAAACCCTAAACCCTAAACCCTAAACCCTAAACCCTAAACCCTAAACCCTAAACCCTAAACCCTAAACCCTAAACCCTAAACCCTAAACCCTAAACCCTAAACCCTAAACCCTAAACCCTAAACCCTAAACCCTAAACCCTAAACCCTAAACCCTAAACCCTAAACCCTAAACCCTAAACCCTAAACCCTAAACCCTAAACCCTAAACCCTAAACCCTAAACCCTAAACCCTAAACCCTAAACCCTAAACCCTAAACCCTAAACCCTAAACCCTAAACCCTAAACCCTAAACCCTAAACCCTAAACCCTAAACCCTAAACCCTAAACCCTAAACCCTAAACCCTAAACCCTAAACCCTAAACCCTAAACCCTAAACCCTAAACCCTAAACCCTAAACCCTAAACCCTAAACCCTAAACCCTAAACCCTAAACCCTAAACCCTAAACCCTAAACCCTAAACCCTAAACCCTAAACCCTAAACCCTAAACCCTAAACCCTAAACCCTAAACCCTAAACCCTAAACCCTAAACCCTAAACCCTAAACCCTAAACCCTAAACCCTAAACCCTAAACCCTAAACCCTAAACCCTAAACCCTAAACCCTAAACCCTAAACCCTAAACCCTAAACCCTAAACCCTAAACCCTAAACCCTAAACCCTAAACCCTAAACCCTAAACCCTAAACCCTAAACCCTAAACCCTAAACCCTAAACCCTAAACCCTAAACCCTAAACCCTAAACCCTAAACCCTAAACCCTAAACCCTAAACCCTAAACCCTAAACCCTAAACCCTAAACCCTAAACCCTAAACCCTAAACCCTAAACCCTAAACCCTAAACCCTAAACCCTAAACCCTAAACCCTAAACCCTAAACCCTAAACCCTAAACCCTAAACCCTAAACCCTAAACCCTAAACCCTAAACCCTAAACCCTAAACCCTAAACCCTAAACCCTAAACCCTAAACCCTAAACCCTAAACCCTAAACCCTAAACCCTAAACCCTAAACCCTAAACCCTAAACCCTAAACCCTAAACCCTAAACCCTAAACCCTAAACCCTAAACCCTAAACCCTAAACCCTAAACCCTAAACCCTAAACCCTAAACCCTAAACCCTAAACCCTAAACCCTAAACCCTAAACCCTAAACCCTAAACCCTAAACCCTAAACCCTAAACCCTAAACCCTAAACCCTAAACCCTAAACCCTAAACCCTAAACCCTAAACCCTAAACCCTAAACCCTAAACCCTAAACCCTAAACCCTAAACCCTAAACCCTAAACCCTAAACCCTAAACCCTAAACCCTAAACCCTAAACCCTAAACCCTAAACCCTAAACCCTAAACCCTAAACCCTAAACCCTAAACCCTAAACCCTAAACCCTAAACCCTAAACCCTAAACCCTAAACCCTAAACCCTAAACCCTAAACCCTAAACCCTAAACCCTAAACCCTAAACCCTAAACCCTAAACCCTAAACCCTAAACCCTAAACCCTAAACCCTAAACCCTAAACCCTAAACCCTAAACCCTAAACCCTAAACCCTAAACCCTAAACCCTAAACCCTAAACCCTAAACCCTAAACCCTAAACCCTAAACCCTAAACCCTAAACCCTAAACCCTAAACCCTAAACCCTAAACCCTAAACCCTAAACCCTAAACCCTAAACCCTAAACCCTAAACCCTAAACCCTAAACCCTAAACCCTAAACCCTAAACCCTAAACCCTAAACCCTAAACCCTAAACCCTAAACCCTAAACCCTAAACCCTAAACCCTAAACCCTAAACCCTAAACCCTAAACCCTAAACCCTAAACCCTAAACCCTAAACCCTAAACCCTAAACCCTAAACCCTAAACCCTAAACCCTAAACCCTAAACCCTAAACCCTAAACCCTAAACCCTAAACCCTAAACCCTAAACCCTAAACCCTAAACCCTAAACCCTAAACCCTAAACCCTAAACCCTAAACCCTAAACCCTAAACCCTAAACCCTAAACCCTAAACCCTAAACCCTAAACCCTAAACCCTAAACCCTAAACCCTAAACCCTAAACCCTAAACCCTAAACCCTAAACCCTAAACCCTAAACCCTAAACCCTAAACCCTAAACCCTAAACCCTAAACCCTAAACCCTAAACCCTAAACCCTAAACCCTAAACCCTAAACCCTAAACCCTAAACCCTAAACCCTAAACCCTAAACCCTAAACCCTAAACCCTAAACCCTAAACCCTAAACCCTAAACCCTAAACCCTAAACCCTAAACCCTAAACCCTAAACCCTAAACCCTAAACCCTAAACCCTAAACCCTAAACCCTAAACCCTAAACCCTAAACCCTAAACCCTAAACCCTAAACCCTAAACCCTAAACCCTAAACCCTAAACCCTAAACCCTAAACCCTAAACCCTAAACCCTAAACCCTAAACCCTAAACCCTAAACCCTAAACCCTAAACCCTAAACCCTAAACCCTAAACCCTAAACCCTAAACCCTAAACCCTAAACCCTAAACCCTAAACCCTAAACCCTAAACCCTAAACCCTAAACCCTAAACCCTAAACCCTAAACCCTAAACCCTAAACCCTAAACCCTAAACCCTAAACCCTAAACCCTAAACCCTAAACCCTAAACCCTAAACCCTAAACCCTAAACCCTAAACCCTAAACCCTAAACCCTAAACCCTAAACCCTAAACCCTAAACCCTAAACCCTAAACCCTAAACCCTAAACCCTAAACCCTAAACCCTAAACCCTAAACCCTAAACCCTAAACCCTAAACCCTAAACCCTAAACCCTAAACCCTAAACCCTAAACCCTAAACCCTAAACCCTAAACCCTAAACCCTAAACCCTAAACCCTAAACCCTAAACCCTAAACCCTAAACCCTAAACCCTAAACCCTAAACCCTAAACCCTAAACCCTAAACCCTAAACCCTAAACCCTAAACCCTAAACCCTAAACCCTAAACCCTAAACCCTAAACCCTAAACCCTAAACCCTAAACCCTAAACCCTAAACCCTAAACCCTAAACCCTAAACCCTAAACCCTAAACCCTAAACCCTAAACCCTAAACCCTAAACCCTAAACCCTAAACCCTAAACCCTAAACCCTAAACCCTAAACCCTAAACCCTAAACCCTAAACCCTAAACCCTAAACCCTAAACCCTAAACCCTAAACCCTAAACCCTAAACCCTAAACCCTAAACCCTAAACCCTAAACCCTAAACCCTAAACCCTAAACCCTAAACCCTAAACCCTAAACCCTAAACCCTAAACCCTAAACCCTAAACCCTAAACCCTAAACCCTAAACCCTAAACCCTAAACCCTAAACCCTAAACCCTAAACCCTAAACCCTAAACCCTAAACCCTAAACCCTAAACCCTAAACCCTAAACCCTAAACCCTAAACCCTAAACCCTAAACCCTAAACCCTAAACCCTAAACCCTAAACCCTAAACCCTAAACCCTAAACCCTAAACCCTAAACCCTAAACCCTAAACCCTAAACCCTAAACCCTAAACCCTAAACCCTAAACCCTAAACCCTAAACCCTAAACCCTAAACCCTAAACCCTAAACCCTAAACCCTAAACCCTAAACCCTAAACCCTAAACCCTAAACCCTAAACCCTAAACCCTAAACCCTAAACCCTAAACCCTAAACCCTAAACCCTAAACCCTAAACCCTAAACCCTAAACCCTAAACCCTAAACCCTAAACCCTAAACCCTAAACCCTAAACCCTAAACCCTAAACCCTAAACCCTAAACCCTAAACCCTAAACCCTAAACCCTAAACCCTAAACCCTAAACCCTAAACCCTAAACCCTAAACCCTAAACCCTAAACCCTAAACCCTAAACCCTAAACCCTAAACCCTAAACCCTAAACCCTAAACCCTAAACCCTAAACCCTAAACCCTAAACCCTAAACCCTAAACCCTAAACCCTAAACCCTAAACCCTAAACCCTAAACCCTAAACCCTAAACCCTAAACCCTAAACCCTAAACCCTAAACCCTAAACCCTAAACCCTAAACCCTAAACCCTAAACCCTAAACCCTAAACCCTAAACCCTAAACCCTAAACCCTAAACCCTAAACCCTAAACCCTAAACCCTAAACCCTAAACCCTAAACCCTAAACCCTAAACCCTAAACCCTAAACCCTAAACCCTAAACCCTAAACCCTAAACCCTAAACCCTAAACCCTAAACCCTAAACCCTAAACCCTAAACCCTAAACCCTAAACCCTAAACCCTAAACCCTAAACCCTAAACCCTAAACCCTAAACCCTAAACCCTAAACCCTAAACCCTAAACCCTAAACCCTAAACCCTAAACCCTAAACCCTAAACCCTAAACCCTAAACCCTAAACCCTAAACCCTAAACCCTAAACCCTAAACCCTAAACCCTAAACCCTAAACCCTAAACCCTAAACCCTAAACCCTAAACCCTAAACCCTAAACCCTAAACCCTAAACCCTAAACCCTAAACCCTAAACCCTAAACCCTAAACCCTAAACCCTAAACCCTAAACCCTAAACCCTAAACCCTAAACCCTAAACCCTAAACCCTAAACCCTAAACCCTAAACCCTAAACCCTAAACCCTAAACCCTAAACCCTAAACCCTAAACCCTAAACCCTAAACCCTAAACCCTAAACCCTAAACCCTAAACCCTAAACCCTAAACCCTAAACCCTAAACCCTAAACCCTAAACCCTAAACCCTAAACCCTAAACCCTAAACCCTAAACCCTAAACCCTAAACCCTAAACCCTAAACCCTAAACCCTAAACCCTAAACCCTAAACCCTAAACCCTAAACCCTAAACCCTAAACCCTAAACCCTAAACCCTAAACCCTAAACCCTAAACCCTAAACCCTAAACCCTAAACCCTAAACCCTAAACCCTAAACCCTAAACCCTAAACCCTAAACCCTAAACCCTAAACCCTAAACCCTAAACCCTAAACCCTAAACCCTAAACCCTAAACCCTAAACCCTAAACCCTAAACCCTAAACCCTAAACCCTAAACCCTAAACCCTAAACCCTAAACCCTAAACCCTAAACCCTAAACCCTAAACCCTAAACCCTAAACCCTAAACCCTAAACCCTAAACCCTAAACCCTAAACCCTAAACCCTAAACCCTAAACCCTAAACCCTAAACCCTAAACCCTAAACCCTAAACCCTAAACCCTAAACCCTAAACCCTAAACCCTAAACCCTAAACCCTAAACCCTAAACCCTAAACCCTAAACCCTAAACCCTAAACCCTAAACCCTAAACCCTAAACCCTAAACCCTAAACCCTAAACCCTAAACCCTAAACCCTAAACCCTAAACCCTAAACCCTAAACCCTAAACCCTAAACCCTAAACCCTAAACCCTAAACCCTAAACCCTAAACCCTAAACCCTAAACCCTAAACCCTAAACCCTAAACCCTAAACCCTAAACCCTAAACCCTAAACCCTAAACCCTAAACCCTAAACCCTAAACCCTAAACCCTAAACCCTAAACCCTAAACCCTAAACCCTAAACCCTAAACCCTAAACCCTAAACCCTAAACCCTAAACCCTAAACCCTAAACCCTAAACCCTAAACCCTAAACCCTAAACCCTAAACCCTAAACCCTAAACCCTAAACCCTAAACCCTAAACCCTAAACCCTAAACCCTAAACCCTAAACCCTAAACCCTAAACCCTAAACCCTAAACCCTAAACCCTAAACCCTAAACCCTAAACCCTAAACCCTAAACCCTAAACCCTAAACCCTAAACCCTAAACCCTAAACCCTAAACCCTAAACCCTAAACCCTAAACCCTAAACCCTAAACCCTAAACCCTAAACCCTAAACCCTAAACCCTAAACCCTAAACCCTAAACCCTAAACCCTAAACCCTAAACCCTAAACCCTAAACCCTAAACCCTAAACCCTAAACCCTAAACCCTAAACCCTAAACCCTAAACCCTAAACCCTAAACCCTAAACCCTAAACCCTTAAACCCGAACCCTGAACCCTGAACCCTTAACCCTGAACCCTAAACCCTGAACCCTAAACCCTGAACCCTAAACCCTGGACCCTAAACCCTGAACCCTAAACCCTGGACCCTTAACCTTGAACCCTAAACCCTGAACTCTAAACCCTGAACCCTAAACCCTAAACCGTAAACCCTAAATCGTAAACCCTGAACCCTAAACCCTAAACTCTAAAACCCAAAACCCTGAACCGTGAACCCTGAATTATTTTTTATATGATCAACGTCGTCTTATTGTGCCTTTTTAGGTGACTTCATAAGCTAAGAAGAAGAAGGAGATGTCAGGTGATGAGGTGAATGGGAGTAATGAACCAACCTTAAATAAGTTAGTGGAAGAAAACCGACCTCTTCTCACTAAAGATGTAGCAGCCTCTCTTAGTCCCAAGTGCAAGTGGCTAATTTAATGTATGACCATGATAAAGGAAGATGATATAATTGCTATGACATTGGATCGAGTCTTATTCCACTACTCTGAAGACGAAATAGCATAGCTTGACAAAGCTGACATCACCCAATTCTTACAGAGATCTCAATTGAACATTTAAGCTATTCAATACTTTTTAAGGTATACACAATTAGGATATAGGTTAACTTATGTTGTACTGCTATTAATTTCTAAACCATTTTGATAATGCTTTTTATTATTTTGTAGGACATTCCAAGATGATTGCATGTCGTACAATTTACTATAGTTAGTTGGTTGGTTGTGTCCTAAGGCCACTTTGGATGCAAGAATTAATGGTAACATTGAGGAGGTAAATACGTACGTCTATTTCACATTCACAAAATCCCTACAAGCTAGGTTGAAGTTCATTTTTGCCCCTATTTTCAAATGTTACGTTTATATCAAATGTGTGAACATAATGCTAATTACTTATACATTTACTTTAGAGTACGATAATGTATTAGTTTGTAAACATAATGCATATTAGTTATTGCTTAATATACAGTGCATATTAGATGTTGTTAATCATTTGTGTGGGTAGTGGGAAAATATACTTTTTTAATTCGGCTCGGTCAATGCACAATATTAATTAGTAAGTGTTATCAATAGATTTACATTGCAATGTTGGTTGAAATTGAACTTTTAAACTTATCAATGTCATTTTTCAGTGTATTCAAAAGACTTATATTACAAGAAGATTAAACTGGAAAGTAGACATCGACATGGATAGAAGTGACGGTAAATTGATTAACTATAACATTGTAAAATAATGTTATCATATGACTAACATTTCTATTTTGTAACTCATAGTTTGCTCAACAACATGGGGGAACTAAGTACGGCTACTTTGTTATGTATTTCATGTTTGACGTCGTCTCTAGGTGCATTAGTGGAATGTCATGGCAGAGGTAAGAACTTGTGCCCATAATTTCATCATTTTGATTATCCTCAATAGCGTATTCCCTTATAAACATTCCCCAAACACTTCAAACAGGACTGTTTGAGTCAATATAGGTCGAATAGCAATGATTTTGGGTAGAAAATGGCCATAACACTTGAAATACGTCAATATGAGTCAATATAGGTCAAATATGAGCCATTTTACTGGGTCGATAATGGTGTATTTCCCCTAGAATATGCCTTAAAAACTTTATGTAGGATGATTTTTGTCAAAATAAGTCAAATTGGAGCGGTTTTGGGTAGAAAATGGCTTTAACACTTGAAATACATTTATATGAGTTAATATAGGTCAAATAGGAGCGATTTTTGGTCGATAATAACGTATTTCCCTTGAACATGCCCCAAACACCTCAAATAGGACAGTTTGAGTCAAAATAGTCAACTAGGAGCGGTTTTAGGTCGATAATGGCATATTTCCCCTAAAACATGCCCAAAACACTTGAAATATATTAATTTGAGTCAATATAGGTCAAATAGGAGTGGTTTTGGGTAGAAAATGGCTTTAACACTTGAAATACATTGATATGAGTCAATATACGTCAATTAGAAATGGTTTTGAGTTGATATTGGCGTATTTCCCTTAGAACATGCCCCCAAACACTTCGAATAAGACGGTTTGAGTCAAAATAGGTCAAATAGGAGCAGTTTTGGGTTGATAATGACGTATTTCCCTTAGAATATGCCCCCAAACACTTTGATTAGGACGGCTTGAGTCAAATTAGGTTAAATGGGAGCGGTTTTGGATAGAAATTGCTCTTAACACTTCAAATACATCAATTTGAGTCAATATAGGTTGATAGGAGTGGTTTTGAGTTGATATTGGTATATTTCCCTTCAACATAACCCAAACACTTTGAATAGGACGGTTTGAGGCAAAATAGGTCAAATAGGAGCGTTTTTGGGTTGATATTGGCGTATTTCCCCTAGAACATGCCCCAAACACTTGAAATACATTGATTATAGTCAATATAAGTAAAATAGGAGCGGTTTTGGGTAGAAAATGACCTTAACAATCGAAATACATCGATATGAGTCATTATAGGTCAAATAGAAGCGATTTTGAGTCGATATTAGCGTATATCGCTTGAAAATGCTCCCAAACACTTTGAATAGGAAGGTTTGAGTCAAAATAGGTCAAATAAGAGAAGTTTCGGATCAATAATGGCATATTTTCCCTATAACATGCCCCAAACACTTAAAATACATTGATTTGAGTCAATATAGGTCAAATAGGAGCAGTTTTGGGTTGAAAATGACATGTTTCCCCTATAACATACCATAAACACTTGAAATATGTCGATTTGAGTCAATATAGGTTGAATGGGAGCGTTTTTGGGTAGAAAATGGCCTTAACACTTGAAATATGTTGATAAAGTCAATATAAGTGAAATAGGAGCAATTTTGAGTCGATATTGGCGTATTTTCCTTAGAAAATGCCCCGAGCACTTCAAATAGGGCGGTTTGAGTCAAAATAGGTCAAATAGGAGCAGTTTTGGGTCGATAATGACGTATTTCCCCTTGAACATGCCCCAAACACTTCGAATAGGACGATTTGAGTTAAAATAGGTCAAATAGGAGCGATTTTTTATTGAAATTACCCTTAATACTTGAAATACATTGATATGAGTCAATATAGGTCGAATAGGAGTGGTTTTCGATAGAAAAATGGCCTTGAGTTAATATTGTGTCATAAGTTAGCATCATAAGTTAATTATACAACTTTGGATAGAAAATGGCATGTTTGAACTTTACTTTTGAAATATGTTGTATTATATTTATACTTTAATGATGTGTTAATCATTTTTTGGTATACAAATGATTCAACGAGAAGTTCTTCTCCACTGAAGAAATCAATGTGGACCGTAACAAATTGGACAAGTATTTGACTAATAATTTATTTTAGTTTACCTTACCTTACCCTAACTTCTGTACATTTTGTTTATTTTATGGGTGATTCATGACCCTAATAGTATATAAATGAATTACAAATCATCATTTCTATACCTTTGGATTACAATATGTGTAATTATTGGTTTGTAATTGGATGGTGATTGCAATGTAAAAGTAGATTTTGGTATCATCAGAAATGTATATATATAGCAGGTTTTGGAAATATAAATGTGTTTTTGGTAATATGGCGTAGTAGGGACCAAAATAAATTATGCAAAAACAAAAAAAACTAACCTATATGCGGCGAGTTTAAGCTTCACCCGCCGCTTATTAATTGTTAACCATTATTTTTAATTAATTAAAAAAATAAAATGCGACATATATGCCACTAATCTGCCACAAATTATTGGATTAATATGTGGCGTATTTGTCACTAACCCGCCGCATATTATTAAGTAATTACATATTAATTTGCGGCATAATCTCTTATACCTTCCGCATATTATTAAATGGTTTACGGCGTATTTTTTACACTATAAATTAAATTGATTAATTTGTTGTCATCTTAATTGCTGCTAGCCTTTTGACGTCGCATATAAAACTAAAAAACACATCGCATATTTATTAATTTCTACTAGTGATAGGTCAAGTGGGAGCAGTTGGGTAGAAAATACCCTTTACACTTGAAATACAATGGTTTGAGTCAAAATAGGTCAAATGAAAGTGGTTTTTGGATAGAAAACTAAACTAATAAAAAGGCGCCGTAATTTATCTACAACTTCACCATATTAAATGTAATTTAAGCTTTTTTAATTAATCTAAAATAATAAAATGTGGCGTATATAAATAAAACCGCCGCATATTAATTAATTTAGGCGTATCAATTTGGGTCATAATTATAGTGAAACGCCGCGTATTAATTAATGTTTTGCGGTGTATACAATAGTTGCTACTAGCTTTTTGACGTTGCATATAAGACTAGAAAACGTGTTGCATATTTATTAATTTCTACTAGTGTGTCGTGCAGCAGAATAGTCATCTTACCAAAAGGTAGATGGAACGTGTTCGTGTCAGGCTACCAACAATCAACAAATGCCAAAATCAATGGCCATTTGATGTGGGAATGCATGATATATGAAAGATACTAAAGCCCAGTACCCCGGGCCTGAGCACGTAACTCGTTGGTCATGCCCACCTCCCAATCCCACAAGCTGACACACCACTATGATCTATTGTGGCATTGCAAAGGCTCTCGATCCTGGTCATCCCAAATGCGTGCGGCTATATGAGCCACGTAACTAGGGTTGATACTCCCATCCGCCGGCCCTCCTGGCATCGCCTCGGTAACGAGCCAAGTGAATTGTTTGTTTAATATTCCCCACCAAATTTGTTGCATATTCAAAATGCCTTTTTCTAAGAAGGCTACACTCATCATTCTTAGTTAGTTGTGGTTTAATGACCTTGTAATGCCACCATAGCATGAGTTATAACACAAAGTTTGTTTGTAACATATTTGAATTGCCCACTTGCAGAGCATACAACTTAGGTTTAGCAAGTTGAAATGAGTGTAGAAAAGGTTTAGTCAAATAAAAATACGATATACAATAGGAATTAGAATCCAATTAGGATTTGGTTCCTAAAATTAAGAAAGATACACTAGTAGAGAAATGTATATATGCTGCGATTTTCTAGCTTTAAATACTGCGGTTTTTTAGGCGCAGCAATAAAAACAACAAATGTTGCAGTTATTAGAAAAACCGCAGCAAATATATCTATTAATTGTTGCGGTTTTACCAAAAAATAAAAAAAAATTGATTATTTTATCATTATTTGCTACGGTTTTTTGGGAAAACCGTAGCAATTAATAGATATATTTGCTGCGATTTTTCTAATAACCGCAGCATTTAATTGGTTTTTGATTTTTTTATTTTTTATTTTGAAATTTATATGTGTTGTTGTTTTCTAATATAACCGCATCACATATAAATTAAATGTTGCGGTTGTATTAGAAAACCACAGCAATTGATGGTTTCCAGAACAAAAAAAATTAATAGGTCATTTTATGTGTTAATTACATATAAAAGTATATTATTAATGATTAATATCTCTCAAAATTGTCAAATTTTCAAATATAATTGTTATATACTATTACAACACAACACATTTATTCAAGAACATAATCTAATCTAAGATAAGAATATCATGCATAATGTGTTAAATAATATGTCATAAAAGATAAGAAAAGTTAAGAAATGATCAATTATAAAGCATATAAATCCAAAATTCTATTATGACCACTCGTTTTGGCACGCAAAATCATATTCTACAATAATTTACACTTAAAATAAACAACCAATTCATTCTTCATAGATTTCGGGTGCTATTTTGAGGTTTCATAAACTTCAGAGAGGCATATCTCTTAGTCTGGTAGTCCGAATGGCGTAATTTTTTTTGAAACCCCCTTATTTTTAGAGATACTACACAACTATATTACCCTTTAGTAGCCTCAGTGATGTCTAATTTGAGATATTGAAAAAAATCTTTGAAAAGCCATTAAATTGGCTACGGGACTCCGAATAAAGCTTATAATATGTCTAAATCGGGTTTTTTTGAGATTTACAGACCGCAAATTCCCCAAAAAATGGCTTATAATTAAAAAATTTGAGATTTTTCCACTTATTTTCTCCAAAAAAAATATGTCTAAACCGGGGGATTTGTCCACTTATTTTCTCCAAAAAAATGCCTCTACACCATATAATCTATGAAATTCGATTTTTAAGGGTTATTCCTTCATAAACACAACATATAACATGTAGATCTGAACATACAAGAGTTTTTCATCTTTACACTAATATATTAACAAATTACGGAAAAAAAATTAAAAATATATATATACTAGGGTTCAAGGCATATACAAACCTTTAGATTTTGAACTTTAAAGTATGTAGACTTCTTCGAAATGGGAGAGATGAGTAAGCTTCAAAATGCTTCACTACACCGTATCCATGGAGGTACGAGTGGGAGAGAGGAGTACGTTTCAAATTGCGTGAGGAAGAAAGTTAGGTAGTGGGTTAGAGATGAAAAGGGGGATGTTAAGTTATGGGGTTAGGGCTAGAGAAGATGAATGTTAGGACTAGAGAAAAAGAGGGTAGGCTTAGGGCTTTTTTCGTGCACTGAAGTGTTAGGAGTCTGGGGAAAATTTTTCGTGTTTTGAAATGGCCTAGAAAAGGGGAGTGTGGGGTAATATATTAATGAAAAAGTGTTATATTTATTTAAATAACCGTAGCACTTATTCAATGATATTTTCTCAGACTTCCTTTTTGCCAGACCATTTCATGACATGAATAAATGCTGCGATTTTCTAAAAAATAACCACAGCACTTATAATCACAAGTGTAATACCCCCAAATTACTAACATAATAATAATAATGATAGTAATTTTAGTAACTTAGGGGTATTACAAAGTGGTATCAGTTTTCTAGGTTATAAAAGATTAAAATTTGAAATAATAAACTTGTGGGTAGACATAGCAATGGGCATGTAGGATAAAGTTTCGCATTCTCATGCATAAAATAAAGTATTTTTTTTACAAAAAATTATTTTTGTTTTGAAAGATGGAAATGTTGGTGATCAATTGTAACACTCTCTGTCTAAGGAAGGTTCGACCGACCTGGGAGAGTGTTCCGTTAAGTAATGGTTTCTGGCTAGGAAAGGCTCTCGTTAACATCGTACGTAACTTACCTAGGAAACAATTGGCTAGATTTACCCGCATAGACATCAAGTACACTATTAAAAGTTTCAAAATTAAAATAGTTGTAAAATAAAAGAATTTCAAGCATACTTAAGTACAATCAAGGATGGTCTAATAAAATGACCAATCTGGATTACTTGTTTGTAAATTTAGGTTATAAACTTTCTCAAGGATGGGAGAAATAATGTTTCCTGTGCATTAAATTAAGAAATTGTGAATTATATGCTTATATGTATCCAATTTTTCATATGCCTATCTAGTCAAGTAAAGACAACTATTTTAGTCGAGAAGTTCGTTACATGTGAAAATTTATTTGAATAAAGTGAATGTTTGTTCTAGGATTTATATGTTTCAAAGTGTTTTCAACATGATTATTTGATCATTCAGGCATTATGTCGAGTCAAATGCTTAATCGGAACTCTCGAACCACCCGAAGTGGCCTTAGGAGGACAGTCAAGCACCTAACTGCTTTAACTCAATCTCTAGCTCAAGTAATGACTAATCAATTGAATAGGCAGCCAATAAATGACACTTTTGGAGAGATCTTCAAAAGAATTTCAAGTAGCAAAACTCCGAGTTATAACGAAAAAGAAGACCCAGCTAGCCTAGAAAACTAGATTAGGGAGTTTGATAAGCTTTTTAATGCTATAAATTGTCCCGAGAATATGAAGGTAAATAGTGCAGTCCTTTACCTTAAGGAAGAAGCTGACTTGTGGTGGTCTCAATCTAAGGAAAACATCGAAAGAACTCCTGATTTTGGTTGGTCAACTTTCAAAGAAGCCCTTAGAAGTAAGTTCTATCCTCCTTACCTTAAGAAACAAAAGTGCATGGAATTTACAAACCTGAGAATGGGAGGCATGACTATTAATGAATACTATGCTAAGTTTATTGAACTTATGAGATTTACTCCAGAGGTAGTCCTGACTGAAGCCATGAAAGCGCAGAGATTTGAACAAGACCTAACCTTAACCTTACAAGGGAAGTTAGGAGGGGTCACTTTCGAAACCTTAGATGAGGTGTATGGGAGAGTCGTTCACTTGTATGGGATTAGGGGAAGAGAATTAGAGAACCAAGTCTTAGGGGAAAAAAGAAAGGGAAATGGAAACTTCTATAGAGGTGATAAAAGAGCTAGAACCAATGGGAATTTTCAAGGGAAAAGAGACTTTAAGGAAAACCTTGGGAAGGTAAGAGAAAACCAAGGAGAGAGTGAGAATCCTAAGAGAAATTTCCATTGCAAAAGGTGTGACAAGAATCACCCCGGGAGAGACTGCAAAGGAAACCTTGTAACCTGTCGTTTTTGTCAAAAATTAGGACATCGAGAGTATGAATGTTATATGAGGACCTCTAGTGACCCTAGTGTCCCTACTCAAAATGGTAAACCTCCTCAAAATGGTCATCCTAATTCAATCCAACTAAACGAGAATCCTAAACCTGCATTAGGTGCAAATTACAATCCTCCTAAAGGCTGAGTATTTGTTATGAATAGTCGTGAGGCTGGATCAACTTCTGAAGTAGTAGCCGGTACTTTCTCTATCTGCAATTTGCCTGCAAAAGTTCTTTTTTATTCAGGAGCATCTCATTCATTCATTTCTAAGAATTTAATAGAAAGTCTAAAGTTAGAAGAATCAGAATCCATTTCCTTAGACATGGCTTTACTGTCTAGGGAAGTTATGTGTTGTACTAAGTTGCATTCTAAAATACCTCTAGTAATTTCTGGAGTTGAATTTCTATCAGACTTAATAGAATTTGAAATGGGTGATTTAGATGTGATCTTGGGTATGGACTGGATGGGAAATTTTAAAGCTCAAATTGATTGTGAAGCTCAGAAGGTATCCTTGGTTGGACCTAATAAGGTCAGGGTTACTTATTGTAGAGAAGGGAAGAAACTTGGATTGAAGATCATCTCTACCTTACAAATAAAGAAATGTGTGCAGAAGGGCTATCCTTTATACCAATGTAGTGTTCAAGAAATTCGAGAAGGAGAAGATGGAAATAAGCAAGATATTTCAGTTTTTTGTGAATTTCCGGACATTTTTCCAGAAGAGATTCCAGGAATGCCTCTAATAAGAGATGTTGAGTTCACTATAGATCTAGTGCCTGGAACCAAATCGATCTCTAAGGCCCTCTATAGGATGGCACCAGCTGAATTAAAGGAGTTGAAAGATCAATTGGATGATTTGCTAGACAAAAGCTATATCAGGCCTAGTTTGTCACCTTGGGGAGCCCCAGTGTTGTTTATCAAGAAGAAAGATGGAATTTTGAGGTTATGCATTAATTATAGAGAATTGAATAATGTGACTATGACGAATAAATACCCACTTCCGAGGATAGATGACCTATTTGATCAGTTAAAAGGGGTAGGGGCATTTTCTAAGATTGACTTAAGGTCTGGATATCACCAGTTGAGGATTGCAAGATATCTCAAAGAGTGCGTTTAGGACTCGTTATGGACACTATGAATTTACAGTAATGCCATTTGGGTTGACTAATGGACCAGCGGTGTTCATGGATTTGATGCACCGAATTTTTAGGCCTTACTTAGATAGGTTTGTGATTGTCTTCATTGATGATATTTTGGTGTACTCAAGGGATACGGAGGATCATGAAGAACATTTGAAGATGGTCTTGACAACTTTAAGGGAAAATCAGTTATATGCAAAGCTTTCTAAGTGTGAGTTCTGGATGGAGAAAGTATCCTTTTTGGGACATGTGATATCTAAGGAAGGCGTATCCGTGGATCCAGCAAAGATTCAAGCAGTAAGTGAATGGCCAACACCGAAGAGTGTATCAGATATCCGAAGTTTCTTGGGATTAGCAGGCTATTATCGGCGATTTATGAAAGACTTTTCGAAGATATCTAGACCCATGACCAGCCTTATGAAAAAGGAGTGTAGGTTTATCTAGACTCCGGAGTGTGAAGAGGCATTTCAAACTTTAAAGGATAAGTTAACATCGACACCAGTCTTAGCCTTACCAGATGGAAGGGATCAGTATGAGGTATATAGTGACGTATCCAAGTTTGGGTTAGGTTGTGTATTGATGCAAAACAGAAGGGTTATAGCCTATGCCTCTAGGCAACTAAAACCATATGAGGTTAACTACCCGACTCATGATTTGGAGCTAGCAGCGATAGTTTTTGCCTTAAAGATTTGAAGACATTACCTTTATGGAGTAACTTATAAGATCTATACGGATCATAAGAGTTTAAAGTATATTTTCACCCAGAAGGAGTTAAACATGAGGCAAAGGAGATGGTTGGATCTTATCAAAGATTATGATTTGGAGATTCAATATCACGAAGGTAAAGCCAATGTGGTGGCAGATGCATTAAGTAGGAAGTCAAACCATTCAATGAATGCAATAATTTTGCCTGATCAGTTATGTATAGAATTCCAGAAAATGAACTTAGAGGTAGTGGAACAAGGGGGAATACAAGAATGTATTAATTCCATGGAAATCCATCCATCCATTTATGATGAGATTCGGGAAAGCCAACTGAAAGACGAAAAATTAGAAAACATCAAAGAGAAAATCCGAGAAGGACATACCCTAAACTTTACGATCGCTGATGATGGTAGTATTAGGTTTAAAGGAAGATGGTGTGTTCCATACAATAAAGGAGATTTAAAGAATAGATTGATGGAAGAAGCTCACAGTTCACCTTACTCTATGCATCCTGGAGGAGATAAGTAGTACAAAGACATGAAGAAGACATTTTGGTGGCCCAATATGAAGAAGGAAGTAGCCGAGTTTGTTGCTAGGTGCCTTACTTGTCAGAAGGTAAAGATTGAGCATAAGTGTCCACACGGTAAGATTCAACCATTGGAAATTCCTAGTTGGAAATGGGATTCGATCTCTATGGATTTTATAGGAGCTCTACCTAGAACAAGGGCTGGTAATGATACAATTTGGGTGGTTGTAGATAGACTCACTAAGGCTGCCATTTTTATACCCATGAAGAGTACTTGGACGATGAACCAATTAGGAAAAGCTTATGTGAAATTCGTGGTGAAATATCATGGAGTGCCTAAGGATATTGTGTCGGACAGAGATTCGAGATTTTTGTCCAATTTTTGGAAGAGTTTGCAGAAGGCAATGGGAACGAAGTTACTTATGAGCACAGCATTCCACCCCGTTACTGATGGTCAGGCTGAAAGAACCATTTAAACCTTAGAAGATATGTTAAGGGCATGTGTGATGGAGTATCAAGGGTCATGGGAGGATTACTTAGACCTAATCGAGTTTTCTTATAATAACAGTTATCATGCCAGTATTAGAATTGCACCTTTTGAGGCACTTTATGGAAGAAAGTGTAGGAGTCCGGTGTGTTGGAATGATATAAGTGAAACTGTAGTACTTGGACCAGAAATGATCCAAGAAACTATTAAACACGTGAAGATGATCCAGGAAAAGATCAAAGCAGTACAAGACCGTCAAAAGAGCTATGCAGACTCCAAGAGGCGAGATGAGGAATATGAAGTTGGAGAAAAGGTTTTATTAAAAGTTTCTCCCATAAAAGGAGTGATGAGGTTTGGGAAAAAGGGAAAATTGAGTCCGAAGTACATTGGACCCTATGAGGTGTTTAAAAGAGTGGGCAAAGTGGCTTATGAGTTGAAACTGCCTAATGAACTAGAGAAAGTTCATAATGTATTTCATATATCTCAATTGAAGAAACATGTACCGGATGCAAGTCATGTGTTACGTCCTGAATCAATAGAAATGGACGAAAATTTGACTTATGAAGAAAGACCAGTTCGAATCTTGGATAGGAAGGTAAGAAGCACTAGAAACAGAGATGTAAAAATAATGAAAGTGCTATGGTCAAATCATGAGACCGAAGAGGCAACTTGGGAGGCAGAAGATGAAATAAAGAAGAAACATCCAGACATATTTTCTAAGGTTAGTAGTCGAGTCACGGGGACATGACTTTCTTTTAAAGGCGGTAGAAGGCGATAGAGTTTCGCGCTTTGCTATTTCCAGGACATGCAAGAGTCAATTATATTAATTATAGGAATTAGCTTCATATGTCACATGCATTGCATTCAAAAGTTTCTTTAAATGTTTTCAAAGTTTTGCAGACAAAACTTCTTTTAAGAGGGGTAGATTATAATACCCCATATTTTAGACATTATATTAAGAATATTTTAGTACAAAATAAATAATTTAAAAATTATTTTGACACCAATCATAATTATGGACTGTCATTTATATATTTATTTTATAATTTTATTAAGAAAATTATTTAATTTTATATTTAATTTCTCAATTATTCCATTAAAATTCCCAAAAAGCCCTCTAAAATATCCCAAAAATATCCAAAGTATCCACTTTTATTCTAAAATATTCTAGATGTTTTTAAAATATTATTCTTAACAAAAAATATAGTTTAATATACTTATAAAGATTATTTTTAATTTAAATGGATAATGTTGAAAATTGGATATATTTACCAAAGAAATAAAAAAATATTTTAAAAGTAAAAAAAAATTTGACCATATCTAATCATGACCAGCTATCATGATTAGAATTTTTTTTAAAAAAAAATATTATTATATATATTTAATCCTAATTTAAAGGATAATTTTAGTTGAAAAAATAGTTTTAATTTAAAAATAATAGATTTAAAAAAAATTAATCTTATCTTATCTTTTTTTTATGATTGAGATTTCTAAAAAAAATTAATATTATAAAATCTTATCTTTTTTAACTAATTCTAATTGGTTTGTTTTGAATTAAATAATTTTAATTGGTTAAATTATTTAATTATTTTATAAATAAAAGATTTTTCTGAAAATTTGGAGGATGATTATCATTTTTAATTCATATTTATCTTTTAGTGTTATAAAATCCTAAAATTTATCCTAATTTCTACTATAAATAGACCCTTAAATCTTACCTAATTCTTCACACAAAAATCATTAAATTCTTTCTACTTCTCTCAAACTTTTTCACTCTCTCAAGCCACTCTCTGCATCTCTTCGGCCATCTTGTGCCACCAACAACCAACAGCCTCTGTGAGCATCCTCTTTCTCTAACTATTTAATTATTTAAATTATTTTGCAAATTGTTTAATTCTTAAAACTATTTCTAAACTTAATTAAAGTTTCAATATTATATGCATAATTATTGTGTTGCAGTGTGTTGATTAGTTCATTTTAAATTGATAGGAGGATCAACTTAAAGTTTAGGAAAGAGTTGCTAGAAAGTACTAAAATTTAAGATATGTATATGTGTTAAATATTTTTATGTGCAATTGAATATTATATTTTGTGAATTATATTGTTCTAAGATATTTTTTAAATATATGTTTATGTATGGTTATTTATTTGAAATTCCGTTAACAAAAAAAAAGGGTGATATACATTTACCTTATTTTATTTAATATGTATTATATTTCAAAAGAGCCGAATGACATTTGAGATTTAATAATTTTCAATGAGCTTTAATAATTAAAGAAAGGTATTTGTATTTAAAGGAGTTATAAAAGAAGAGTTATTATTATTATACATTACCGCTTGATTTTATAATCAAGAAGGATTCATGCTTCAAAGTCCACTTGTTGGCAAATAAAAGAAAACTCCAAGGATAGATCCGTGATGAGATAATTAACTTGGGGGTGTGCACACTTAGGATCAAGGAGGGGATATAAGAAGAGGAAATTATTTTTATTAAGTGTTTTAATAATTCCATTTGTATTGGATTATTATAAAGGAAGGTTTGAAGTTTATTAATCTATAAGAAGGCAAGTTTTAAATAAAGGAATTTAAAAGTCAAAGTATTTCTTTTAGCATGTATACATACACAGTGTTTTACACTGACACGTATTTTTCTATTTGTTTTGGTTCGCCCTACTTATCATTTATGGTGAGTAGGTTTGCAAGAATAAATGTACATGGGAGCATTACATCAAAGGGCACATACTAGTTAGGAGTTTTTATAATTTTTCTTAATCAACTTTTGTACCTTTGGATAATCAAAATTATAATTCTTTTTAATAAATAAATCGAGTTTTTCTTCCGCTGCAATATAGTAATTAGTTAACACAGCCGAAGTGTGGTGACACGTGGTGATAATACCCCTAAGTTACTAAAATTACTATCATTATTATTATTATGTTAGTAATTTGGGGGTGTTACAACAAGTGTGTTTCGAAATGTATTTAACCGCAGCATTTGAGACGAAACAATTAAAATGTTTTCTACTAGTGATATAATTATCATGTAACACAAATTATATTGCTATGAATACAGGACTAATGTATATAAATCAGATCATCATAAATCAATAATAATGTAACACCTCGATAGTTATCTCTCTCCAAAATCCTAATTTTAATACACTATCGTTGTGTCACTGCCACATGTTCAAACGCTAAGGCTTAAAAACAGAATTTTGCAGCGGAAAAATATAAAACTTTTGAAATAAAATTGTCAACCAAACTAATCTCTTAAAACCTTACAAATTTGAACCATTAAGACCCTTACTTCAAAATATCAAAAAGTATATCATCAAACATAAATCCAACCCACTGTTTCAAAATCTTTCAAAGCTGCTAAAATATTCGAGTCGATTGATTAATTAACACTGCACTCAACCCACCCATGCATAAGTGTAATACCTGTTAGAAATCTCCTCCCTAATATTACAAGTGTAAATATTGGATCATTACAACGTCATTGAAAAGCGAAGGACATGACCAAATATCACACAAAGCACGTAATCAACAAGCTTTATCAAATAAGTTACCCTATAGCACTAACAACAAAACCTAATATTCTCTACATTTCCCTCTCCTCCACATTAGATTTTTTGAGAAAGAATTTTTTAATTCCACCAACAGCAAAACCTAAAATTCTCACTTTACTCTATCCTACTTACATATCCCACCATATTATCTCTTAATTATTTTCAATTTTTAATCATTATTGGTTAAAATTATCATTTTTTTTTTAACTCATACAGTTCTCAATAATAGTTTAATGAACTTAACGAGATAAATGAGGATTTTTGCAGTGTGTCAATATATGTCAAATTGGGTGTTTACTTTTAAGGGAAAGTTTTTTTATGATTGTTGGTGAGTTTTTTAAAAATAATTATAAATACACAAAATAGTCATTGTAAATATATAAAAGTTATATTTTCAGCAAAATAATCATATTGGTTGATAGTACTGATTAAAATTTGTGTCACATTCGGAACTGCTGAAAAAAATGAGAAAAATTCTCAATCGGTTTTTTTCTCCTAATATTGAGAATTTTTTTTTTGGGAAAAATCTTTTTATGGAAGTGTTTTTTCTCCCAAAAAAAATTCTTCGTGAGAATTTTCTGTGTTGGTAAGAATTATAAATACACGAGTTTTTTCTGTCTTAAATTTTTTTTAATAAATTCAAAAAAGTGGTTGTGCAAAATTGAATCATAACATCACGCATTCACGCCATCGTGTTGAGAATGAGAATCATCAAAAACTTGTTCAAAATCTTACAGTGTAATTGAAAGAGACCTCTGCGCATTTCCGGACTTGCATAAATCTCATGGGTTTTTGCAAAATAGTTGAGATCTATGCAACTTGGAACGTTTAACATTTATTATATTCAATACCAAATCTTATCACAAACTGTATTTAGGTTACCGAATAAATATTCATCAAGGATCCAATTTGAACATTGCACAACAAAAAATGACAATAACCATGAATCGGCCAAATCAATATATGCAAACAAGAAAGAAAATATTGAATTTCGCCAAATTAACAATAGATTGATTCAGTAGTTTACATCATATCTATAAACCCTAATAAAATCCTTCAGAATTTAGAACATAAAACTGAACTACAGTACCACATCTTATTGCAAAATCCTAAACATAACAGTAGTAGGTACAGTATATAATGCACACCACCAACAAAAACATTCTAAAGTTAAACCTTGGCCCCTTACGTCTGTTCATCACACATCCTTCAATCTTCTTAAGCACGCTCGCCTCGGATACGACGAGCCAACTGAACATCCCTAGGCATAATCGTCACCCTCTTTGCATGAATGGCGCACAAGTTAATGTCCTCAAACAGACCCACAAGATATGCCTCTGCAGCCTCCTGAAGTGCAAGCACAGCATGGCTCTGGAACCTTAGATCAGTCTGTAAGAAACGTAAACCCTAATTAGCGCCTCCAATAATTCCGATTGCACTGACAATTTAACTTTCAACGAAATTATGACCAAATGGCATGACATTATTAAAAAGATTAAAGAGGAATTGAAATTGGACCTTGAAATCATGAGCAATTTCACGAACAAGACGCTGGAAGGGGAGTTTGCGGATCAAAAGCTCAGTAGACTTTTGGTACTTGCGGATTTCACTATTCAAAATAAATTCCAACAAAAATCATAAAAAGTCGTCCCAAAATCATCCAAAATTCGTCGAAAAATTAGCAAAAATACAACAAAATAATCCTCAAAATCGATTTGAAGTGGCGAAAGAAATGACTTCGGATAGAGTTGAGAAATTACCGAAGAGCGACTGTTCCAGGACGGTAACGATGAGGCCTCTTGACTCCACCAGTATACGGAGCAGATTTTCTGGCAGCCTTGGTACCAGAAATATTATTAAACAAGCACAAATAATCATAAAGAAAACCTACCACAAATAAGCAATGATCGCAAAATCCAGAAAAAAAATCGAACAAAAACAAGAAACAATATTAGATATCTTGAATGATCGAAGATGATATCATACCTTACCAGCAAGTGTCTTCCTAGGCGCCTTTCCTCCTGTAGATTTACGAGCGGTTTGCTTAGTACGAGCCATTGCGATGCGAACAAATTTGACGAAAAACTGCGCGAATTTCCAGAAACTATAGAATCAAAGCGAGAACTAACAACGATTGAGCAAATCGATGTATAACAACAAACTAAAACGGAAAGAAAATTGTCCCAATTGCGATTGGAAGGAGAAGTTATACCCAGAAATCGGAAATTCAAGTAGTGCAGGAGAGACAGAGAGGTTATATTTTTGCAGCGATTGGATTATGTGCATGGTAAGGAGTAAGTTGGAGGGTATATATAGGAAATGATGAGGTTGGGGTGAGGGAGTAGGAACAGGAGACGTGGGTTTGATTTCTTTGATAACCGCCTTTGATGTGACACGTCACTGCTCTACAAAATTACGGTATTCTGAATGCTGTGATTTGATTGGTTTGACTTGATTGTGTGCGGATTAAGGACTTTTCTTTCTACGACTTTTTGTGTTTCTTTCAGTATCTATGACTCTATTCTAAGATCTTCCGTGCTTCCTTTGTTTGAGTAAGAAGGAAGTGAACGGTTTTACGGTTTTACCCAGGATTGTTTCGGTATTGAGTATTGAATTTTGGGCTTTGTTTTTGGATCAACTAGTCTTCTAGTATAAATACCTCCTTCCGTTCTACTTATTCACTTATTTCTTATTACCTCCTCTCTTTTGGTCAGAATTTGAGAGAGGCAAAATCAGCATTTCTAACAAGGATTCGGCAAGTGCTTTGCATACTCAATTGAGTCCTCCTCTTTTCTTCACTTTTTCATTTAAGGATATGGTTCTGCTGAATTATATGCTTGTACTTGGATGAGTCATCTAAAATACTCGTTCGAGTTTCCTTACTTTAAGCTTTATGCATTTTATACTTCAACTCATTTGCTTCATTGGTGATTAGGGTGTTGTACACTTATATTTTGGTTATTTATACTTTTCATAATCTTGGTTTTTTCTTTTTTTTTTGGATATCATTTGTAACTTTCGGGTTTTGGTTATCATTTTGATTTTTCTTTTACAATTGTTTTTCCATTGGAAGCAAAAATAAAAAATAAAAAAAAAACCCATTTTTCTGATTTTTTATATGAAGTTGAAATTAGTTTCTAAGAGTAAGTTATGCAACTTGGGAAAATTATATATGTTGAATGATTACTATTGTTGTGGGTTTTAATATGTAGTGTAGGATTTCAAACGACAACTATACTTATCTTTTGGTTGTTTATATTTTTCATATTCTTGGTTGTTTCTTTTTATGGATATCATTTGTAACTTTCGGGTTTTGGTTATCATTTGTAACTTTTGATTTTTTATCAATTGTTTTTTTTTTCATTCGAAGGGAAAAACCCATTTTCTTTTGAATTTTTATGTGAAGTTGATATTAGGCTCACAATGATGAGAGGATATTTGTTAAGAAAATAATTTTAAAATAAATATATAGGAGCTCCCAAAACACTCGATTCAGCATACAGAGGCTTTACATAATCTTTTACTCTTAAATAATAATATAGGACTAGTATAGTGTGGTTGTTGAATGCTCTATTTAAATTCATGCTCTGGTAGCTGAACTTCAACCCAACTACTATTATGTGCCCGTGCCAATTTATGGGTTTTTTTATAATGTTAAAATGTTAATAAAATGGTGCCAAAAATAGTATAACATTAAATATAAATAGGTAATAATAATACTCATAAATTGATTTCTCAATGCACGTGTTTCTTACTTGAAAAGTGAATAAAATGGTGTCAAAATGACATATTTACTACTTTATACTAATAAGATTAAATAGGTAATTATAATAGTAATAAATCAATATTATAATTTTTTATTATTTTTAAAGTTGGAAATGCTGATAAATGATATGATATCTTAATATCCCCTCCTCAACTATAACTATTTATAGATGACTTTATATTTTTAATTTTCACAATCACAATCTTGCTTAAATAAATATATTATCATTTTTCTCAATAATTTTCATATTGTAAAGAAGATCAAAGATTTCAATAATGGGTTTGGTAGATATTTTTGTTTTAGCGATGTATTCTAGTTTTTTCAAATTGAATTGCGATCTCTTGTACGTATCACATTAGTATTTTTTTGTGTATATTAATTTTTTCATTTTTACTATAAATGGAAAAATAAGGGCTTTTCTTTTTGAAATTAAAAAAATTAAAAAATTTCATAATCGTAGACTCAGATTCTAAAGGTCTCTCATAAACTATTGCTCCTAAATAATAATATAGAAAACTAGTATGAATCTGTGCAATAGTATGGTATTAAATTTGGTAAATGAAACTAACGAAGTTGGATTATTAATATACAATGTAGACTGAATTCAAAACATAACAACAAATATATGTTTAGAGCATTGTGGCTAGAGATAGGCCAGCAGCATCCATGACTAATTACCATAATGGTATGTTTAAAAACTTGAATTTCATTTGAATTTTGCATGATGCAAATGAATTGTTTGGAGATCCAAATCATTTGAAATTGGATTTGGTGAAATCCATGCGCTCATTAGAAAGGGCCATCTCCCAGTATTTCCGAATTTACTTCAAATACTTGTCATTTTAAATCCCATTGTCATGATCGGTTGATGGTTCCTCTTTACTTTTTCTCATTGTACTAATTCATCCCCTATAATTCTCTCCCCTTCATTCCTCTTTACACCATTGTTGACAGGTATGAATGAATAAATGAATGATGAAGCTAAGCCTTTTTTCACTCTCCTCAAATTGGTCATGATTTCATTACTTCTCTCATTCAGTAATTAAAGTCCTAGTTTTTCCCAAACATAAGAATTGGAATTGAATGCTAGGATTTCAACTAAAATAATTTAAATGATGCCTTTGAAATGAAATGCAGATTCCCAAACACTACCTTATGGCAATTAACCAAATATTCAAAACATATGGAAACATGTAAACAATAGCCACTGAATATAATAACATGTGCTAAAACAAAATTAATGAAGAACCACCAAACAAAACTATTGCAATTTCAAAGTAACAAAATAAAAGACACATGCATACTAATATAACAGACATAAATATATGAGATATTGACAAATATAACCTTCAATGCCAGACAACACGATGGACTACATAAAGAGAAAAGATTGCATAGCGCAGCACTTACCCATCTAGACCATTGATACTGTCAACTTTGACATGATGCTCACCATCAGAAATTTCATTCTCCTCCAATTCACCACTACCCGTCCTTTTATACTCACTGCCAACTCCCCTCTTCATACCATAACCTCTCCTCCCACCACTATAGTTTTGATTCTCAATTATGTATTTCCTCTCTTCATCTCGGTGCTTACTTAGCTATTCAGAATCATTATTATGAACCTGGTCCTCATAACCTCTCCTCTCACCATCATTACTCTGCCTTTTCATCTAGTATTGTAACACCCCTAAATTACTAACATAATAATAATATTAATTTTAGTAACTTAGGGGTATTACCGCCATGTGTTACCATGCTTCGGCTATGCTAACTAATTACTATATTGCAGCAGAAGTAAAACTTGATTTATTTATTAAAAAGAATTTTGATTATCCAAAGGTACAAAAGTTGAATAAGAAAAATTATGAAAACTTATAACTAGTATGTGCCCCTTAATGTAATGTTCTCATGCACATTTATTCCTGCAAACCTATTCACAATAAATGATAAGTAGGGAGAACAAAAAACAAATAGGAAAATACGTGTCAGTGTAAAAATATTGTGTACATATACATGCTAAAAGAAATAATTTGATTTTTTAAATTCCTTTATTTCAAACATGTCTTCTTATAATAAATAAACTTTAAACCTTCCTTTATAATAATTTAATACAAAGGGAATTATTAAAGCACTTAATAAAACAATTTCCTCTTCTTATATCCCCTCTTTGATCCTAAGTGTGCACACTCCCCAAATTAGTTATCTCATCACGGATCTATTCTTGGAGTTTCCTTTTATTTGTCAACAAGTGGACTTTGAAGCATGAACTCTTCTTGATTATGAAATCAAGCGGTAATGTATAATAATAATAATAATAACTCTCTTTTTATAACTCCTTTAAATACAAAGACCTTGCTTTAATTATTAAAGCTCATGAAACATTACTAAATTTCAAATGTTATTCGGCCCTTTTGAAACATGATACATATTAAATAAAATAAGGTAAATGTATTTCATCCTTTTTTATAATCGAAATTTCAAATAAATAACCATATATAAACATATATTTAAAAAAATATCTTAACACAATATAATTCACAAAATAAAATATTCAATTGCACATAAAAAGATTTAACGCATATACATACCTTAAATTCTAGTACTTCCTAGCAACTCTTTACTAAACTTCAAGTTGATCCTCCTATCAATTTAAAATGAACTAATCAATACAATGCAACACATTAATTATGCATATAATATTGAAACTTTAATTAAATTTAGAAATATTTTTAAGAATTAAATAGTTTGCAAAACAATTAAAACAATTAAATAGTTAGGGAAATAGGATGCTCACGAAGGTCGGTGGTTGTTGGTGGAACAAGGTGACCGAAGAAATGCAGAGAGTGGCTTGAGAGAGAGGGAGAAAGTTTGAGAGAAGTAGAAAGGGTTTAATAATTTTTGTGTAAAAAATTATATGAGGTTTAAGGGTCTATTTATAATAGAAATTAGGATAAATTTTAGGATTTAAAAAACTAAAAGATAAGTATAAATTTAAAATGATAATTATACTCCAAATTTTCCAAAAAATATTTTATTTTTAAAATAATTTAATTATTAAATAATTTAACCAATTAAAATCATTTAATTCAAAATAAATCAATTAGAATTAGTTAAAAAATATAATAATAATATTTATTTTTTGAAATATCAATCATAGAAAAAGGATATGATAAGGTTAGAATTTATTTTATTTTTTATGAAAATCTATAATTTTTAAATTCAAACTATCTTTTTAACTAAAAGTGTCCTTTAAATTAGGATAAAATAAATATAATAATAATTTTAATTTTTTTTAAAAATGCTAATCATGGCAGCTAGCCATGATAATATATGGTTGAATTTATTTTTAAATTTTTTTTGGTAAATATATCCGATTCTTAATAAAAAATTAAAAATAATCTTTATAAATATCTTAAATTTATTTTTTTGCTAATAATAATATCTTAAAAGCTTCTAGAATAAAAGTGGATACTCGAGGTATTTTGGTGGGCTTTTTGGGAGTTTAATGGAAAAATTGAGGAATTAAATATTTATTTAGGAAATTAAATATTTTTCTTAATAAAATTATAAAATAAATATATAAATGGCGGTCTATAATTATAATTAGACCAAAATAATTTTTAAATTATTTAACTGTACTAAAACGTTCTTAAAATAATTTTATTTAAAATGCTATATATAATGTACATTTAATTTTAAATATAACTTAGCATATAAAAGTTTTTAATATAATGTCTAAAATACGGAATATTACAAGTATCGCCTACGCCTATATGTGGTATGGTAATCTTGACATTGAACCTCATAGGAGTTGTAGCCTCTCTTACGCCACCATAATTCTGGTTTTCATTCGTGTATTGCCTCTGTCCATCTCCTTCCCTATTACCTTGAACTTTATGTAGATTAAGGCAAGACATTGATCTTAACAATCAAGGACCCCTAAACAAAGCAAGAATATGATTATAGTTAAAAGCACAAATCAAGAAATCAAGCAAGTCAGCAAATGTACATAATAAAGAAAATCGAGTTAGGAAACTTTATAACTATATAAGCTCATGTAATTAACCTCTTTAACACACAAGAAACACATTAAAACACATAATCCTTTCTTTCATATTCCCCATGACCTCTCCTCTCACCATCATAACTTCTCTTCATATTCCTATAACTCCTTTGCTCATTCCCATTTACCTCCCCCTGGCTTTTCGAAACACTTTGCTAACGGTTTATAAACGAATGTCATATTTCGAAATATATTTGGGTGAGGATTAGTTTTTGAATTTTTTTTAAAAAAAGGTCAAAAAAATAGCCTAATGAACATGTCAGAGCTCATGGTGGTGAGGCAGTCTGGCATGGATAAGGCTAGAGGACCTTGAAATCGATATAGGTGACTTGCTTTAGTAAAGACATTCAACCAGGCCAATTGTTTCTCCATTTCTTCAAGTCGGAGAGAGGGAAACATTGTGGTATTGTCGGTAATGCAGTCAAAACTCCACCATCTTGTATTGGTAGACCAAGTCATAGGCACCAACTTAAACAAGGGCGAGAGGGCAACCATTAAGAAAGTGGGTGGTTTCATCTAACCCACTAAAACTATTTCCCTTTACTATACTCAAAGAAAATTTATGTCTCTATGCCTTAATTAGGAAATGATTGAAGCCTGTAGAAAGCTGGACAAATTGATTAGCCAATGGACAGAAGCTAGAGAATGAATGAGAGCTGAGCAGGAGAATAATTTGGGAAATTTTTGTATTGTATTTTTCTGTATTGGATGATTGTACAATAGGTAAGCAATGCTATAATGCTAAATTTCAGGAATATTGTTACAACTTAGGAATATTGTTACAACAATATAAGATGTTTACAAAGTCAGACACATGTGCATGTATATCACCAATACCTCCCTCAAGCTAGGGGTAGCTGATGTTCCAGGTAATCCTAGCTTGGATAACAATAGCTTAAATTGAGGACTTGATATAGCTTTAGTGAACACATCTCCCAATTGTTGATGTGTAGGAAGATATCAAAGTTCCAGTAATCCTTCAAGAATTTTATCCCTTGTAAAGTGAACATCGATTTCTATATGCTTGTTGTGTTCGTGTTGTATTGGATTTTTGGCTATGTGAATAGCCGACTGGTTGTTGCATTGTAACACCACTAGGGGTATTTAAAACTACCCGACCCATTGCAATGATTACAAAAGAGATTGGAATTTTATTTTCTATTGAAGCCAGCTTTAGGGACATTTGCAGGTTGAGACCTGTTTTGCAATGGTTGTCTTTCTCCCCTTAAATTCCTCTTGTTTGCATAGAAGGACATAGATTTGCCAGTGCTATGACTGTGAATATTGCTTAGCTCTTGATGTCTTTCCTCCTGTATGAGAAGTCTGTAAGAATGGCTCAGATTTAGCAAAGGGCTCATCATGAGGATTTTGCCTTGAATAGCAGCAAAATGTTCATTCAATTTCATGAGAAAATTCATGAGTCTTTATTCTTGCTTGATTTTGAGGATTTTATATGTAAGATAATAGGTGCACTGATTGCATGTACAGACAAGAAGAGGTGTAGCTACACTCATCTCATCCCACAACATCTTCATTTTTGTAAAAAATTCAGCAATGGACTACCTTGCCTGGCTTCAGATATCTGATGTTCAATGGAGTATAACTGAGGTCTAAAGGTATAACCATATCTGTCTTAGAAATCCCTCCAAATTTCTGCAGCAGATTCAAAATAGAGCACACTGCGAGCAATTGTGGTGTCTAAATTATAAAGAAGCAAGGAAATAATTATTTCATTACAATGTTACCATTGCCTATAATTAACATCTTCTAGATTGGGTTTTGGAATGGTTCCTGTGATCCCCCGCTAATTTACGAAATTTTGACTATATTTTACCGAAAATACTTTCTATAAATATATATAAATTTTACAATTTACATACTTTCTATATACCTTCTATATAGATCATAAATTTTTTTTAAGTTGTAGTCATTTACTTTAATCATACAACTTATTTTATAAAAGATATTTTTAAAGAAAGTTATCAAGCCCAAAACTCTATCCTACCCATTAAATCTAGTACTCCCTTTTAGTTAAACTATATATACCTTTCCTAAACCCTAAAAAGATTATCTAAAGCTAGCAATTTACTCAAAACCAAAAAACTAAACAAAAAAATAAAGAAAAGAAGACTCACATACCATAGCTTTCAACGTGAGCTTGTTGCTGCCTCCAACTAATCCTACTGTCCCCCACCTGCTACCTATGTGAAATTGTGTTTGTTCTTTGAAATTGTAATATTAATCATAATGGTTTTTTTATTTATATTATGGTTCTCTTTTATATTTGTTAATTTATGTTGACTGATTACGTGTTGGTAGTTATATATGTACAATTTATAAGATACTTGGTGTTAATGTTAGGATTATGGATTTGAGAAACTGAAAATTGAGCAAATAATGTTGATAGTATTTTCGGCAATGAACAACGAAAATTAGGTGCTAGAGAATTTTTTCTTGGGGGTTTGGGTTAAATGTATGATAAAGTTCTTATCAAGTGGAAGGTGTGGTGTCTAGAGAGAAGGGTTTGAAGAAAGAGGAGAAAAGACGTATCAAAAGAGGCTAGAATAGTGGAGATAAAAGTGATTAGGCAGGGATGGAGAGCAAGTGAAGGATGTGGCACGAGAAGAGTTGAATCAAGCATAAGCTACAAGCTTCTTTAAGAAGAAAGTTTGATAAAGTGGGTGTATTTCTATTGTTCATGACATTTGTGCCTTAAAATAGTTTTCTTTAAGATCTGATATTTGTCTACCATGCAACTAGTGGTCTAAAGTTTCCGAGTTTGAGGTGTCTTTGTAAAAGTGCAATATTGAGGCGTTTTGTAGGCGTCATCAACTAATTAAGCGTAGTAGGGGCAAAGTTTGTGCCAATGATTGTAATTTTCCCTTGATAAAAGGGTTTGTTTGGGGTCTTTGAGCAGATAAAATTATATGTCAAAACTTGAACTTTGGTTAAAAAATATGTCGTTTGTTACAAAAGTTGTTTTTCTTATTTTATGAATGCCCATTCGAAGAGAAACAAGAGTAACCACTTTTTTCAAATGTATGTATCTTAGCCTGTCTTGATCCTGGAGCACATTGATGGGTCCTTAGAGTTTCAAACACTGAAGTCTGAGTAAGACTGTTTTATGTTAGAAGGTTTTGTTGTGACTAGTAGTTACAACCAATAATTAAATATAATGAGGGGTCGGTAGCTTGAAGCAAGTTTATTGATTAAGGAATTTCTAATACAAATCTTTTCCATTAAATCTAAAAATAAAATTAGGATGGTTTTAAAGCCTTAGAAAAATTTAGTATGGTTGCTATAAATTTGGTTATTGATGTATTGATTTAGGTTGTATTATTTGGTGTAGGAGTAAAATTTGTAGAAGGTGCTTGATAATAGAAAAAGTGGCCACCTGTTTATTTTACTCAAGGTACTTACACGTTACAAAAACCCTTACCTTTAGGAGCATGATTTAGGGTGAAATGTAAACGTAGTATCATGTTTAGGGAACCTTTTGGGTGAGATTATTTAGTTATGTATTTGAAAGGTTCATGGTCTTTATATTAGGAGCATGATTTGGTAGTGTTGGTGAGTTATAATTATGATTTGTTAATACTAGTTGGGAAAAAATTATAAATGGTGAGAAATCTTGATTTATTAAATGTAATTAATTTGCTAATTAATCCATGAGATTGTTTAATATTACTCTTTCATTACTAATGTTATGAATTGAGTAAAGGTGATTTTTTAATGTTTTAATGATGAGGGTAGTTGACTTTGTTCAACATGTTAAAAATTTAAGAAGGAAGTCAAAAGGTTAAAATTACAGTATAAAAGAGGTTGATTGTATAATTGTGATGTTTACTTGTGTGTGCTGTGGTGATATTGGAAATCGAGTGTTAAATTGGAAATCACGTAAAGTGAAAAAAGGATAAGAAATAAAACTCTAGGCTAGTGTACATATAGATTATTGACAATCATGGGCTGGGGTTTCACGGGGTATTATCCGTGGCTTTTCTTAGAGGCAGTGTAATCTACGAGTCTCTCTTTTACAAAGTTTTGAATTAAAATTGGGGTTAGTTGAGATCTCATCTAGCTATGGTGACAGAGTCGCGCCTCTTTACCATCTAGATTTATATTGTATTTTGATGTCCTCTTACAAGAGTGAACGAGTTATTTATTTATTTGATGCCCTTACCAGGATACGGGGGGGACAACCTTGTCTATTGCTTAATCCAATTAATTAATTAATTTGTCATGACAGTTGAGTAAAATGTTGCGTAATACGTTCTTTCATATTGTACTTATTTTTTATTTAAATGTTATTTCAATTATTATACATTATAATATATATGTACTCAGCTTGCTAATTATGTACTTTGTGTATTTTTTTTTGTCATGGCTTTTGCCTTTAAATGACAATATGTTGATCCAATATTTACACTTGTATTATTGGGAACTGGTATCCAGTCAAGAATTTATGCATGGGTGGGTTGAGTGGAGTGTTGTTTTAATTTGAATTTAAGAATATTTTATGTTTGTTTTGATTTGAATTTAGACTGTTGGTTTTGATTTGACTTAAACGTTATTTTGGTATATTATAGTAAGGGCCTTAACGGTTTTAGTTTGTAGTATGTTAAGAGTTTGTCTCTACAAATGATGTTATTTTGAAAAGTCTTTTATTTTCCACTGCAAAACTTTGTTTTATAGCCTTAACACTTGAACACGTGACAGTAGCACACTGGTACTTTCTTAAAGATTTGAGTTTTGAAAAATGGGAATAGAGTTCGCATCAGATGGATGTATGTAGTACGGGGAGTTATGATCTTGGTTGGTTACTGCTGTCATGATTAAAAAAATATATGCATAGTAGGTTTTAGGAGATTACCACTTGAATGTAGGGAAGAACTTTAATCCCATTATCTCTTTTACTTCTGCTCTGATACCATATAGAAAGCTAGGAGAATTGATCAGCTAATGGACAGAAGCTAGAGAACGAATGAGAGCTGAGCTGGAGAATAATTTGGGAAATTTTTACATTGTATTTTTTTTTTGTATTAGATGATTGTATAAGAGGTAAGCAACACTATATATAAATGCAATGTTTGCCAAAGGCCTAAAAAAAAGCTACAACAGAATGCTAATTTTCAGGAATATTATTACAACAATAAGATGTTTATGAAGTCAGCCACATATACATGAGCATGTGCATGTATATCACCAATAAAGCCAATTAATAATTGATAAATTTTATCATTTGATAAATTTAGAGGTGATTATTAGTCTAGTCAAGCAAATATAGCGGCTGAGGCCAACTTATGACTAGGCCAATTTGCCCAAACCTACACGTTTGGGCAAAAATAGGAGGATTTTTTTAGACCATTTTTAGGACATGCTCAATTTTTGTTTAACATGCTAATTTTAAGTTGTCCAAAACCTAAAGTTTTCAAAAAAAATAAAAAACTTTAGGCTCGAATCGAGACTGATATTTGGCTTAAAATTTATGCTTAAACGCATACTTTTTAAGTAAGGTCACATTTGATCACCTCTAGATGATTGTAATTATGTAAAGCATGCAAATTTGAGTATAAGCTAACTACAATAACGCAATATTTATTTGTAGAGAAACTCCCTTACACTTTTGGATTGAAAACTATGAAATGAACTCCGAGAATATGATAGTACAAGTGATTATATTTGTAAGTAATATAGGACAAATGAAAACTGAGAAGAACAATTGCCAACAAATAAGACTAGTGGCCTAATCCTCCTATTGTCAAATTTTCCCCAAATCTAATATGGTATTAGCATCAATGATCCAAACTAGTTATTTTCACCTAAATTGGGAGGATCCAGTGACATGATGGAGCTCGCTTTGAAGATCCGTTTGGAGCAACAAGTAAAGCCCAACAAGATTGTAGGCTCCATTTAATAGGGCGTAAAATATTTTCAACTGAAAATGATTTTTCATGGAAAACCTTTTACGGTGGAAAACTCATTTTCATGAAACTTTTTCGTTATTTGGTTGAACTGAAAATCAATTACTCCTATTAACTTTCATGGTTCAATCAAATTGAGGGAAAATCTAGGTTTTTTTATTTTCGACCAAAATGGATAAAATTTGTTCGAATTTGTTATACAGTACGATAATTTAATAATCAAGATTTGATAGTCGAAGAAAACGTACTGAATTGATGATATTCGAAGAAGATGAAAAGAAATTGTGGATTTTTTCCCTAACTTTTAAAAGAGAAAAGTGTGAAGTAGAGAGAGAGAGGTAATCGAGAAGATGAGAAATGAAGTAGGGGTATTCAAACTACCTGACCCGATTACCCGATGATTCGAAAATAAATAGTCGATTTTTTAAAAAAATGATTTTTCAGGTCAAGTACCCGACCCGGTAAAAAATGGGGTACTCAGGTCGGGTCATGGGCCGGATAAAAAATGTAATTGGGTACCCGAATACCTGAAATGTTTTTTTAAATCTGATTTTTCTATTTTAGTAGGGTTTCAGTCGGGTACCCTGTGACCCGACCCGATTTAAGTTGGTACCCACTAAGCGAGTACTCTGTGACTCGACCTGGTTTAAGCAGGTACCTTAGTGAGAATGAAAAGAGTTTAGGAAATAAGCAGGGTACCCTGTGACCCAACTCGGTTTAAGCGAATACCCTTTAAGTGGGTACTTGATTAAATCAGGTCAGGTCATGGCCCGATTTTCAAACAAACAGAAAAAGCGGATACCCAATTTAACGAGTAGCTGAAAACTTGAGTATCCGGTTATAAACACCCCTAGGCACAAGTAGTGTCATGGTACACTATCCGTAGAGTGGGCCGCAGACAAAAAATAATTAGGGTTGAGCATACGAGCGACATGCCTATTTGGCATGAGGCATGGCCCGAAGCATGCTATTATTTAGTATTATTTAATACTATTATTGGTAATAATATTATAATTACTACTACACAGGCTAGCACGAGGTAATATTATTATTATTATTATTACTATTGGTAATAATTATTTTTTTTAATTCTATTATATATTTTTTTTGTTAAAAAAATTAGGCTAGCACGAGGCACGACACAGGACGCCACGCTAAGCACGGGTGTCGTGCTAGGACAAGTACAAAGTTTTAGGGAAAGGTAGCACGGCACACCACGACACGACCAAAATTAGGCACGACACTACACAACAAGAAGCCAAGTACGAGTTGGCACGGTCCATGGCGGCCACGGCACGACCTGTTCCCACCTCTGTGCGTGAGTTGGTAATGCGTGAATTGTTTGTTAGTTGGTAATTTTTTTTTGGAGTGAATGAATGTAAAACTATTTTATTCCAAGTTTTGGGGGAAAATGTTTTTAATATGGTGTAAAATGAATTTACATTCCAAATTGTACATCCTATATTTTACTTCAAACCAAACAGCGTAAAATAGGGAAAATAGTTTTTAGGAAAAATGTTTTACACCCTACTAAACGGAGTCGTAATGACCCCAAGGAATTTGGTTTAGTGCCAATAACATCATGTTGGAGGAGAAAATAGCCCCACAAAGAATAATATGACTTGTCTCTACAAAACGGTGCACCATGCTCATAGTACACCCGTTTCAAAAAAATATACATTATGTACATGGAAAATGTACATAGCATATATGTCAGTATGTGGAATGTACATTTTTTATGTATATTTTACATTCCACATAACTGACATGTGTATTATATACATTTTTCTTGTACGTAGTACGTAATGTATATTTTTTGGAGCGGGGATGGTGCACCCTGAGTGCACTGTCCACCCATTGTTTTTCGAGGTACAAGTTATGACCAGCTTCACTTGCCTACTGGCTTAGTGGCTTGAGCTAGGAGCCGTTTTGTGGCTCAGCTTGACAGCTAGAGCTGTTTGTACTACAATATTATTTGAACCCACATCTTATTTTGTGATTTTACGCCATTTGTTTTTTTTTTGACAGAAACGGAAAATCAAACAAATAATTGAACTTTCTTTTCTTAATATGGCAAGAGAAAAAACCCAAAAAATTCAAATTTCTAGTCATTCTTCAATAAAATCCTATAAATTTTGCACGTCTATTTGTTAATAAGTTTAGCATTGCCAAAAATTTACTATACATTAACCGAGAGAATATTAAAACAAAAACAGTTTTTATTTTGGATTTGGCTACATAAGTTCTACAGAAAAAAAATGCGGGGAATTTATATGTCATTTGTTAGTGGCAGGTTTTTATTGTTTAACACTTTGACATATGTCACATATAGTCATATTAATAATTTAATAGTAACAGACTGACGGGATATTCATACTACCTTGAGTTTTGATAAAGGTAGACGTCAAACAAATTTAGTACCCGGCCTTCCCTGAAAATAAACAAATTTATCTAGTTGGATTTTGTATGTCATTTGTTGTGATTGATTATTTGAATTACGAGCTACTCATCTCGTAGAATCTTACGCGGTTAAAGCTTTACCCAACAAAATCCCTCATCCTTTCACCCGAAATTAATAATTCACATATTCACCCTCATATTATATGCTATCTAACTGTGTTTTATCTTTTTCAAAAAAAATTGGACGGGATTCTCTTAAAATCTTAGTAAATTCTATGTACTTGATTACATTATTCTAATCCGTTACTAATATGGCATTATATGCATAACTCATAAGCAGTTAGCCAATAACCTTACAAGTAACTGGATGCAAGTGATTTGTCTTTTTGTTGGGGGGAATCAAGCTTATTGATCGAAGTAATTAATCAACAAACTTGTTTATGTCTAGAGATTAAAACGGTTACTTAGAAGCTAAGTAATGATTAAGATTGTTACTGTTGGTGGACCAAATGAGTAAGCTAATCACAGACGGTTGTGGTGAATTATATGCACTGTAAACAAACAAACTAGCCTCTAGAGCTTGCCTCATAGTTTGTGTTTAGTTTGGAACCACCATCCACCGTCGCTGGAACCACTGGACCACCGCCCTCACTACCATCTCGCTGGAAAACACGAGTCGTCCCCCGGGAAGGAAGTTGCACCCACCGTAGAGGGAGGAAGATCACCACGCGCTTGAGTTTTTATTTATTTTTTAAAAAACCGTCGCCAAAAATGGGTGGCCATTTGATTTTTCCGACTAGCCCCGGGGCTTGCCGGAAAAATCAAACGGCCCCCTTGCCGGCTACTTTTTCGTCCTTTTATTGTTAATTATTGTTTAATTATTGTTTATTAGTATTATTATTAATTTTTATTAGTTAATATTATTTGATAATATTATTAATTATTATTAATATTATTCATGTTAATTAGAATATAGAAGTTAGTATTAATTTGTTAAAATTATATATTTGTTGAAGGTCTGGTGGCTGGGAATTGTAGTAAGGTTCGTTTGTTACGAGAAAGTGAAGTGGGAAATAAGAATTGAAGTATAAAATATTCGATTTTTTTTAAATGCATTAAAGGGCATAAATGTGGGGCGGTTTGAGTAACTTGGGGACAGCGTTTAGCGCTCCATTATATCAATTAATGCACCAAAGAATATTGTGTGTTTTTGGTAGGAGAAATCAATACCTTTGTGCTTATAAGGTACAAGGATGGTAATTTAGTGGATTTACATGTGTTATTGACTTATTGCAGTTGAATCAAGCCTTTGAATTATTGGGCTTGATCTAAGAAGTTTAAATCTAAGGAATTCATTAAATTAAACCTGCTGCTGGTGGAATAGACTTTGGTCCTGAATAAACCATAAGACTCATATAAACCTGAATGGCTAAAACATGCGCTTTACTTGTCAAAGTTGCCTTACATCTATGCTGGAATGGATCTCTCATTCTTTCTTAATTAATAAGCTTGATCAGTCCATGAGCCGTATCCCGTATGCAAGCTAAGTATGCGGGGAAAATTAACTTGTACGCAGTAACTTATAGGTCTGAATTCAATGGAAAAAGTTTTCAAACTCCACTAATTTTAGAAACAATTTATCAAAGAGAGAAAAGAATATGAGATCTACACTAATTTATATCAGCTTTAAGGACAATCCTTTCATAAGATTACTCAGCTTATACACATCCAATCCTTTAATGACTTGATCTTGATTATACTAATCCAAATAAGAATTGTACTCATACCCTATTCTATATACACGTTTACAACTAGTTTTCTGATACTCGTAAAGTCATTTCAGAGTTTCAGACACAATTTCTAGATCCAAGCTTGTAGTGCTCAATTCAACAGTTGTTTTCTTCTAAAGGTGAGTAAAACCTGTGTATTGGGTTGGGTTAAGGCCGAAATGGGTCACATTCAAAACGGATAGAGATGGGCTAGGTTAAAGAATATGCAAAACGGGTCAAGTTGGGTTGGGTTAAAGAATATGCAAAACGGGCCGAGTCGAATCAGGCCAAAGAAGATATAGAATGGGTCGAGTCGACCTGGGCCGTCCAAAAAGAGTATAGTTATGTGTTTAAAAGCTTTGAAAACTATTGTTCCATTATTGACAGGAACTGATTCATTAAAGTCCCAAAATAACATGACATTTTAAAAGAGTGACTCATTAAACCCATAATTATTTAGACTTTTTTAGAAACAGACAAGTTAAGAGTTTTTAATAGAGTCTACTGGTCTAATTGGAATTAGGTTGACAAAGCTCTTTCGTGCGCGGCCTTAACTATTGTTTCTACAATTTGGATATCTTAGTTACCTTTTGTTTGATTTCGAGATGTCATAATGTCAACATGCTATCTATAAATTCACAAGTTCGGATAAAACTATAATACGTCATATTCCGTAACTAACAACTCTGCCAAAATTCTAAGCACAGCCACCTTTACTAAAAGAACTATTGCTTAATTGTTACTATTATTTATAGTTGATGAAGTTGTTTGCTAAGTTGTCAAAAAATTACTATTATCTGTAAATATGAATGGCTCAATATATCGTTTTCTCATAATATTAAAATAATTTGACATTATGATAATTAGATCTAGACATCTAGTCATGTATTGTACTCCGTAGTTAACTACGTACTTAATATAGTTTCTCTTAAACAAAAAAGTGGATTGTTTATCGTCTTAACAAACGTTTCCAAGACTCTTTGTTTAGTTTATAAACAATTGCGCAATGATGCGGATTGGTCCATCGAGTGTCTAGCTATCACTTTGTGTTGGATTGCACAAAAGCATTTATTTCTTTGAAGTTCAAGAGCAGAAGACATTATTGGCAATAGATATCCGTATGAGATAGCTCATATCTACCTTGACATGCATACTTTGAATGAGTTTGAAAATTTAATCCGACCCGATAAACTATCCAAAACTGATTTGGATCAGACCCGATTAGGACCAAAAAATAAGACACATAAACCGTCTCAACCCTACTTGAAGTCAACCCGAAATCAATTTGACCCGATATTCGAAGATCCGAAATCAATTTGACCCGATATTCGAAGATCCGACCCAGAGACCATCCGAAACCGATTGAACCCGATAATAGCCGATATGACTTGACTTATAACAACCCTTGTCCTGACTCAATTGACATGTTAACAAATAGAAGATAATTAATATAGGTAATATAATGACACATTAGTACACTAAGATACACATCATATACTCATTTGGTACAATAAACACATTTAGTAATCATTGCCTCATAAATATTTTATTTTGCAATATCTTATGGTGGAACCATCATATAAAAAAAGTTATCGCAAGAGCTAACTTGAAATAACCAGAGACGAATACAACAAAATAGCAAATACTAAGTCATAAATCAATTATAACATGTCATTAATGTCCTGATGTGGACCCAATAAAGTCCAACCTAGATTTCAACCAAAATTGAGGTCACACATTAACATAATTGACTTAATCTAAAATCTACCCATATTCAAAATAACCCGGTATAATCCGTCTAGTCGTCAACTCGGATTGACTTGAATTGACATTGACCCAAACCGAATACATCCTGACCTGAACTCGAGTTAGCAAATAACCGATTTGACCCGACTCGATAATGATCTGACCCAACCTGACCCGACCTAATAGGCCAAATTGACCCGATTTAACCCGAACTGATAAGCACCGACCTACAACGGATCAACCCATAACTAACTCACGGACCCGAATCGACACCCCTACTTCGCAAGAAGGCATATTTTGGGTAGAAATGACAATGGATTGGTGTTGAAGCGGACCCAATAAAATCCGAATCCAATTCGACAACTTTGCAGACCTTAATTAGGATCTGAATCCGACTTTGAATCTACAAATTCTGACTCTGAATCCGACCCGATTAGGGATTTTGGACCTTCAAATCCGATCCGTCCGTCAAACCTCCATCATGATCCGAAATTTAATCTATATTAAATTTTGCACTTTTCTTATCTATATTTGGGTTGGATGTAATACAATATCCGAATTCGACTCATCTCCTATTCGGAGTCAAAGTATTTTCATCGCATTCAGAGTCAAAATTTTTTAAACGGGTTTTAATCGAAATTTTTTCTTCGGATCAGATAGGACTCAGTTCACATTCGAATTGAATTGTCATCCCTATTTTTGAGATTACGACTTTCTTATTTGCTCGTATACATACATCTATATAAAATAAAGTATGTCATGTCTTCATGAAAAACTTCAAATTATATTAAACTTTCCACAAGCTAACGTGGGACCAAAATGACCCCGCGACTTTTTAAGCTTGTAAATGTAGATGATAAAAGGGTAGAATAATTCTTTCGGCCTATTATTTTAGCTAGATAATATTTTGCATTTAAGCCGGATCTTACTCTTCTCATGCATATTTCAATTTGGAATACTCCCACTGTTAGTTTTAGGAGCTTCATTAAACCTATACGTTCAATACATATTAGCTAATATTTACATAATTGTGTTTGTACAAAATTCTGAAGAATACACTATACAATATTTAAATTCAAAAAGTAAAGACTATCAATGATCAATTTAGTACAGAATATAATCACAAAATTTGAACCCAAATGCCTTTGCTTGGAATACCCTGGTGCACCACAAACAACATATAATAACCAGGTGGTGCGATGTTTGTGGTTCGAGGTGTCATGACATTGACTTGAAACTGATTTGGATCCGTAAGCGTTACGAGCATTGTGTTGGTTAACTCTAACAATCTTTGGTTCATGGAGAAGGAATGTGTATTAAAGGGTGGTCTTAGCATAGTAATTTGAATTGATGTTGAGTCAATAATTAGACTGGTGATTGAGAACTTGACCTCTAAGAGTTTTGCATATTGAATCCTAGAACCTGAGATTGGGGTAGCAATGATGGGTCGCAACTCTGTTTTGGCAGGGTCCAGATATGGGGGTGAAAATGCCTCCAAGCTAAGTTCAGTGGGATAGAGGACATTAGTGAAGTTGTTGAACTTATGAGGGTTACTCCCGCCCACTAAAATCCGTCCATCTCGCAGCAAAATTGCACTGGAGTGGTACATCCTAGGGACTAGAGATGGATTTTGGATCTCGAATCTAATTCCCAAAGCATTGTTCGGGTGGTAGATTAACGGGCTAAGGACTGGGTCTCGACCCAACTCCCACCCAGCAGTACCCGAACTAGCCCCGTTAATTAATAAGATGTCACCATTTGGTAGAACCACCATGTCCCCCATGACACGAGCCATGGGCATTGTCTCGATGGCCCAAGTGGGATTAGGGTCATTAATCTTGATTCGAGCACAAGTCTTTAGAGCTGATAAAAACTTACGCGAACGTGCCTTCAAGTATGAACTTGGTGGTGCACCCCCACATACCAAAATCTCCACTTCCACTTTTAATCCCAAATCCAAATTCCTCAATGGTAACAAAGCCGCGGACCCCGTACTCGGGTAGCTACGCGGGTCACCACCCGGGATTGTTGGGTAGGTCCGGACAACAACATTTTTATTATAGTTAAGCAAAATAGCCCGATTGTTAGCAAAAATAAACAAGTTCCCATCTACGTCGAGGAATACAAAAGGGTACAAGTTGTTCTCCACATTAGGCTCATTGGTTTGTGCCAAAAACGGCAGCTTGTAAAGTTGAGAGGAAGTGGATGTTTTTGGATAAAATTCGTAATTAAAAGCTCTTCGACCACCAATGATGATGGACCGACCATCTGGCAAGATATGGTTAGTGGCATACCAACGACGAATCAGCAACTTCTTGGAGAGCTCCACCCAGTCACATATTTCACAAGACGGTTGATAAGTTCTAACAACGCGCTCTCCATCGTTGAAACCACCGGTTTGGACAAGGGTACCATTCGGGAGGGTGGCACCTGAGGAGCACCACGTGTCGGTTAACACGTTTAAGGGGCGGAAGGTGTTGGAAAGAGAGTCATACTCTACAGAATGAGCCGTGCAATCAATCTTCAAGGCTAAGTCGTAAGGGTCCTTACGACACTGGCCATTGGGAAGGGAGATGTTGGAAGGGCCAAAATCGGTCCTATCGAAGATAATAACACAGTCGTCATGTAAGAGTTGCATGTGCATGGCAGAAATGCCTATACTTCCTTGCAGGAGCTGCCATTGACCACCCACCCTTGTAGTTATAATGCGCGCAAGGAGGATGAGGAAGATGAAGAGGAGGTTATGTGACATGGGACAGGATAAGGCAATATGGATGTAACGTATGTATTTTTGGGTCTTGATTTTTTGTGTTTTGGTTTTAGGATCTATATGGGCAGAGTTTTGATGGTTTGTGCCGGGGGGGGACCATGTTTGGTTTATTGTTGCATGTATATAGATGAACTAAATTACGGAGTATTATTATAGAGTACTGCTATAAGATTTCACTTTCTTCACGTTAAATAGTTATAAATTTTTTGACTTCTATTCGTATATCTTAATAAAAGTATCATATATGAAGGGAGCTGAGAAGTTAGATCAAAACTTCAAACTATTTAGGTGGAAGATAAAATTGATCTCTGACCAAGATTGTCCACATGCATGCATCAATCTAGCAAGGAATGATCAAATAATAATAGAACAACAAAATAACTTATCGAGAGAAAACATTAAAAATAAAACAGATTTATTTTGTATTTGGCTACATAAGTTCTATAGGAAAAAAATGTTGAGGATTAACTTGTCATTTGTCACTGGCAGGTTTGCGTTGTTTGACATATAGTCATGTACTCCATCCGGTCCATTAAGTTTGTTATATTTAACTTTCGTGGTTTCTAAGACACACTTCTGAACGTTTTTATCTCAATTACGAAAATTTGATATTTTAAAAATTTACATTGAAATACATCTAACAAAATCCCACTTAAATATATTATTTATTATAATATGATAAAAATTTATGGTCAAACTTTTCAAACTTTAATTATATAAAAATGTTGTAAATTTAGTAATATGGGACAAAGAGAGTAGTTTTTTTTTTTTTTTAACATGTTCATCCTCCGTAGTTGATAAAGGTGGACGTCAAACAAATTTAGTACTTGGCCATCCATGAAACAAACAAATTCATCAAGTTGGATTTTGTATGTCACGGATTCATAGATGATACGGCCCAAGCTCCTGTTTGCAAGCGATTGATTATTTGAATCACGGGCTGCTCATCGTTAGGCGGTTAAATTTACCCCAAAAATTCTAACTATTAAATGCAATCTAAATATTATGACTATATCATTCATACTAATTCAATAATTACATTTTATCTTTCTTTAAGTCCTCTCTTTTAAAAAAAATTTGGATGGTATTCTCTTACGATCCAAGTAAATACTCCGTACTTGATGTCTTGATTACATATTCTAATCCATTACTCATATGACAAGTTATGTACTTATGTGCATTACTCATACTTAGCCAACAACCTTACAGCTAACGGGATGCAAGTAATTAATCAACAACGAACAACCTAAATGGCAAAAATATGCTATTTACTTGTCTAAGTACGTTGCCTTACATCTATGCTGTGAAAATTAACTAGTGAGTTCTATGGAAAAGGTTTTCAAACTCCACTAATTCTATAGACAAAGAGAGAAAAGAAAATGAGCTCTACACTTACTTATATCAGCGGTGAGGACAATCCTTTCAAAAGTCTACTCAGCTTATACGCATGCATTCCTGTAAAGACTTTGATTTTGACTATACTAATCCAAATATACTCATACCCTAATTTATATTACACGTCTACGACTAGTTTACTTGTTATTACGTACTCATACTATCAATATGCTCATAAATTCAAAAGTTTGAATAAAAATATACTCCCTTTATTTTTTAATGTTATAGTTAGTTTGACCAAAAAGCTTTTACAAAAAATGGTCAAATGGAGCAAACATTAAGAAAAAGAGAGAGTATATGTTATGTTCTATAAGTCCATAACTAACAACTACAATCTAAATTTTAAAAACAACCACCCTAATCACTAAAATAGTACTCCATAATAGCTTAATTGTTACTAATTCTTTCGCTTCCTTTTATTTGTCCTATTTAGAATATTTCATTTGAAGAGTAAAAAACTTAAATATAATTTTTCGTTAAGTTAAAATATATTTATGTGGAATCTAGTTAGATTCATCTCGAAGTATAAATTTTTAATATATAAAATTTTAAATTTTAAAATTTAAATATTATACATATTTATACATACTATAACTATAATACGTACTTTAAAAATTGTGCAAAAAACAAATGTAACAAATATGGATTATTATTTAATGGTAAATAAGTTATTTGTTAAGTTGTCCAAGAGTTAGTACTCCCTCCGTCTCTAAAGATCGTCCAAATCCACTATTTGAAGTCAAAGTTCAACTATATGTTATCATCACGTTATAAGATATAATATATTCAAGTGGAATCTTGTCAGATACATTTCAATGTAAATTTTTAGAATATCAAATTTTCATAAATTTTTGCCTTATGAATTCAGAAATAAAAAGTTTAAAGTCGTGTAATAGATACCATAAAAGTCAAATTGAGATAATTTTTTAGGGATAGCTAAATCTCAGTATTTCGAATGATTAACACGCATTGCATATTCTAATACACAGCTTTTTTAGTCATCCTTACAAATGTTTCCAAAAACTAATGATGTGGATTTGTCCATCGAGTGTCTAGCTTTCACTGTGTTGGACAGGACAAAAGTATTAATTTCTTTGAAGTTGTCATGAGAACAAGACATTATTGGCAATAGTATCAGACGGTTCATATCAACCTTGACTGCATAATTTGCAAGAAGGCATATTTTGGGATTGCTACTTTTTTCTTGAGTGGTACATCGGACGATTTGGAGTTTTTTTTAACTTTTTTTTTTTAAAAAAATAACTCGAATTAAAGGCTGGAGTTTCGCTTGAATTGGAATTAGGTCAAATTAAGTTATTAACACAAGCTTTTGAAAAGAATCAAATTCTTGATTTCTAAAGCATTTCTTATGTAAGACACCTTAACTATTGTATCAACTCAATTTTTTTGTACAATATTCTACTTTTTTTTTTTATATAAAAACCCTTCAAATTCAGCTATAGTATACTGAAAACTAAAAAATGACATAATTTGTAACATACAAATTCCACTAAAATCATGTGAGAACTCGTTTTTTCATGTAAAACCACTATTTATTTAAAATGGTACGCTAAAAAAGAATAAAAATAGTTCTATTTTGATAGTGGGAGAATCCTGAATGTTCTGATAAATTAATAATGACGTATCTCCTCACTCAAGAGTCCAATTGACGTTATTTTTCAAAAAACTCCTTATTCTTAGGGATATTTAAAATGGTTGGCATAAAATATTTTGTTTGCGGATATAACGTTTTTGAGAAAATTCTTTGACAAGGTGTAATTTTATTTTTGGGAATTTGAACAAGGCCAAATTTTTTTTAAAGTGTATTTTATCCCGAGCTAATATTAGGGGGTCATTTTTCGAACTAGTTTGCATTCGGAGTTATTTTTCTAATTTTTTTATAAAAAAAAAGTAATTTGAGTTACTCAAAGTGAAATCTACCAAACGACATAGACTCAAAGTGGAAATTCTAAAAAAATTAAAAGAAACGTTTGATCCCAGATGGGCGTGCAGGCGTGTCGTACCTCGGCCCGGGCTAGGCCGGCCCAGTGACATTAGTGACCCAAAGTGTAAAAAGAAAAAGGAAATCCCTTGAAATATCAAAAGTGATAATCGATCAATCAATGAATAAGACAGAGATCGAAGATATCTTCAAGTTGTGAAGCAGATCGCATTCTCATACCGAATTCCGGAAACCGCCGTTTTGATCTCCGCAGCAACCATGGATTCCGGCGGTCGTGATCATTACCATTGGCAGTTTCTGATAGTGTTTTCTATGCTGTGTCTCCAATCAATGGTTCCATTCTTTCTTTTTCTCTCGCCTATTTGGATGATTTCGTTGATACTGACAATTCGATTGGTTTTTGGATTTGCAGGCTGATGATTCTTTGCTTTTTATCGACAGCCCTACGCATCAGTATCTTCATCCTCGTTATTCTCACCAAACTGCGGAGGTATATCATATCTTTGGTCTTTAATTTTATTTCGATTTAATACAACCATTATTGTTTTATATGAATTCGTTTACATCATATCTTTAGTCTTGTTCGTGATTGTTTGACATCAAAACAAATTCTCTTTTACAAACTTCCTAGGTATATCATATCATGTCATATCTATTGTCAAACATGATTGTATGTGCATCCCTGCCATTGTTATTTTGGAACACTATTTGTTCCTTTTTCTTTTGGGTTCTTTATGATGGTGCTTTTACCTTTAGGAAGACCTACGGTTTCTGAACTAATATTTTTTTATCACATCAAATAACTCAATATTACCGGACATATGGTGGGAGACACCGGTATCAATGATCTATTGATCCAAGTAATTCTTACCATGCAACTTTGGAGTAGAAGATGTAGCAGAAGGAGTCTTTAGAGTAGCAATTAATTGTTGAACATTCGCATTAGTGAGAATGGGAGGGTGGAATTTGGAAGTAGATGTATTTCCACTCGTGGAGGCTAACCATGTACTACTATAGCAGCCACAACAACACCAAGCCCACGACCACCAGCTCTTCCACTATGACTGCTACGGCCCGAAGTCAGAGCTCAGTTAAGCACCCCTTGAAGGTCGAAACACTTCTCCTTTAGATGACCTTTCTTATTACAATGTGAACAAACACGGGCCTCACTATTATTCACACGTCTTTGGGCTTGACCATCAATAGCAAAACCAATAATATCTCCACGCGACTCTTGCCCGTCAACAACGGATTGATTAGTCGCAAGAACCTTACCCAACGCATAGGCAAGGGTAGGCAAGGAATCAAGCAACAACAACCCTCTTGCATATTCTCTTTGAGTCCAGGCCCATAAGGAATTTATGGAATTTTTCATTCTCCATCAAAGTAGCATATTCTCTTGCAGCAGAACACGAACAAACAGGCAATTTAGTAGCACTCTCTGACTCTTCCCATAGTGTACGCAAATTACCGTAATATTTAGAAATCAAACGATCGTGTTGTTCGCAGCAGCAATCAAACTTTTCAGTTCATGAATACGGGGGCCATTACGAAGGGAGTATCTATGACGTAAATCATCCCACGACGTTTTTACATTATCCGGCAAAGTAACTATCTTACGAATGGAACTATCAATAGTGTTGTAAATCCAAGCCACAAGCATGGAATTAACTATCTCCCATTGAGCCAAGTTCGGTCATCAGGCTTAGTGATAGTCCCATCAACAAAACCCATTTTATTCTTATCGGTTATTGTGAATGGAACACACCCACTCGTCATAGTTAGTACCCTTCACCACAATAGGAGTAATAACCATACCAGTTCCTTCGGAGGGGTGTAAATAATATGGAGTAAAAGATGCATACTCCAATGGTGACTCAACCATGTCGACCCAAATAGAAGAAGCACAAACACACACGCACAGAAGGAACATAGAAAAAACAAAGTGTGGAACACGCACAAACGAAATACAAGGCACACGAGCAACTGTGAATGAGAAACGAAGAAAATAAAATTTAGCTCTGATACCATGTTAAGATAGAAAATATCATAATATCACTTGCCTTCATTATGGGAAAATCCCCGATATAAATACAATCCCCTAAAGGTTACCAGAGTACTAACAAACTCTATATCCTAGATATACACAAGATAAAGATAAACTAGGATAAAAGATATATAATTATATACAATGATATCCTAAGATAAATATTGATAAATTTATCCTATTACTTTACACATGGTATACAATTTTTTACTTTTTTTAACAGAGAGGATTTAATTCACAAACAAAAGCTTTTGTACTAATTGTATTGGATGTTGTTTTGTGAGCACTTGTTAAACTATTGTTTGCCCATAGTCTTCATAGGCTGTTTTTGACTTTAAGACTGACTCTGCTGTTCCTTTTCAGACTAATTCAATGTCAGCTGTGGAGGTTGGTGCAGCAGTGTCAATTTTGCTTGGTCTGGCCCCACCACCTACGCTCTCAACTGCTAGTTCATCTAAGGTTTGTCAGACAACTATGCAGAACTAATGCTTTAGGTTAAGATCTGTCTTTTGTGGGCAATATTTTTCTGACCGTGCTTGTGGTTTTGCAGTTGAATGAATTCCTGCTGCCTAATCCCTTTGATAGGCCACACCATGTTTTTATGCTTGAAGTTGGCCTTGCTCAAGGTTCTTGCACCTGTAGTTTATTTTTTAGATTTCATTTTCTTTCTTAAGGCATGATTGACACTATTTTTTTCTTTTCTTTTTTTCCAAATAGATTCTCATGAAATGGTTGGTCTTGACGATGCTCTATTTAGCCGAGCCATTAAGAGCAAAGTGGTCAGGAATGATGGAAGTATTGAAATAGAACTTCCAGCAGGTATTGCTGTCTCCGTTGTTATTGCTTCTGCCACAGCGATTAGATCCGGTTTCTCATTTCATAAGCCCTTTGTAATCATTTCTTCTTTTCCTCTTTGCAGAGAAAGGAGTTTCCTTTTTCTCATTGGATGGACCACGTTATGACTCTTTTGTAGCTATAACTGATAAGAAACTTAGTGACTTTGTTAGTATTAACTCGCCTAGTTCCTGTTTTCAATCTATGCAATGTTTCTTTCCACTTTTTATAGTAATTATCCATATCATCTTTTGCTTGTTTGTGATCTCAGGCATCTAGTTTTGGTGGCACGTATGTGTCAGATAACTTGGAATCCTTAAATGGAGAATTGACAATTCCCTTGCCTAGCGGGTTGAAAATGAGTCTTCACATGTCAAAGGTTGGTTCTGATGATCACTAATCTAGAAGCTATATTTTTGTTATCTCATCCGCTACTCTAATATAACATGTAATAAGTTAGCTGTTCAGTTTCTAAAGTGTCAAGTGATTGATGAGCTTTATTTTGCAGAAAGCTGATAGGGAATTTGCCGCTGGTATGGTATACCTAATTGACAACATTAGGAAGGTTACAGAGATGACGAAAGATATGCCTCAAAGTATTTCGAACTATGCTGAACTAGTTGGAGGATATTTTGAGGGCATTAAGGTGATGAGCCTTTAGTTTTCCCTAACTTGTTATCATATATATATATATATAGATAGATAGATAGATAGAGATAGATAGATAGATAGATATTTCAGGGATTTGAAAAGATTTTTTGTTTTATTTCATTTTGTAATTCATTATTGGAGTATTGTTGACCTTAGCATCAGATGAGACGTCATTGCAACCAAGTCTGAAGAATTTATCAATATTGTTTTTTGTCTTTTCCTGGTGCTAAAAGTGAATGGTTTTGTTCAGTGGTAAATCTGATTGCTCGGCTCTGTTTTCTTCCTCCATTTTTTCTGTGAGGTTTTTATTGGACTTTTATATGGTGACCTTCTGCTATGCAGAACTCTATGTGCTTGGGGAAAAAATCTTTGGTTTTTACAAGGCGGCCATGTTGCATTAAATTAAATGCGACATTAAGCATTTGACTTCCAATTTGCCGTTAATTTATCTGAAATTTATGAAACGCCCTTTTCTCTCCTCTGCTTCACTCCTTCACCCCTCTCCCTCCTCTTTTTACCATTAGAACATGATGGGTCCCTTCCCACCCCTGCCAACACCCTTCTCCCTCTGGCTTGAACTGTTCAGCTGATTCCCATGCTTTACACCGCTTCCTCACCTGCCAGTCCACCACTGCCCCCTTCTCTCTTTGAATTCCGTCCCAATTTTGGGTAATTGGGTTTGATGTTACAACAACTAGGAAAAAGAATATGGAAGAAATTTGATATCACTTGAACCTGGGATTTTATTGTGAAACGGATAGATTTGAGAGGATTGTTGGTGAAGATAGAAGCTTTAATAGAGGGAATTCGGAAAGAATGAGGTATCATGAGAGCTTGGTAGCTGCCACAGGAGGAGAGAGAGGTTACAATAAAAAAGGTGTTTTATAATAATAATTTAATGGTTTTTTATTGTTATTTTTACGTATAGGGTCACAGAAGTTTGTTGAGCAATAATAAAGGGTCACTTCAGGATATATTTTTAAAATTCCATCATAATGTTGCTGTACTGTACATGCACTTAATTTCATGCTGCAAAGCTGTTTGGGCTTAAGTTTATGACTTCTGATTATGTTGCTGTTACAGGCTCTGCAAGATGAGTATGGGTCAAAAGACATTGCACAGCAAGGCCTGGAATTGCTGCTTACTGCAGTAACCAAAGCTGTTGACACTCTTCAAGAAAGACATGAAGGTATTCTTTTTTGGTAACTTCTGAAGAGGATGGTGGATTTGCTGTCATCCGTTCACCCTGCTGCTTGTCTTATAATAGCTAAAAATATGTAATAGCTTCTTTACTGTCTCGCAATTCAGAATATTGTTCTATATTTTTTTTTTCTGATTTGCCTGTTTTGTTGAAAAATATGGCAAAGGGTTTCCTCTTGAGAAGTTACCTTTACAATAACTTGGTGCTGTTGTCCATTCTTTTCTTCCAGTCTGGATCAATTGATAGAAACAGACTTATTATAGTGTTTCCTGCATTTGCCTTGGTCTATTTATGTTGTTGCTCTATTCTCCTTAATCTGAATGTACTTTCCATGTGTCTCTTTAAATTTTCTTGTAAATGAGGAATTTATGTTTGTCAGTCCAAAGTGATTTCCTTATTCTAAAAAGCATGATTGTGTAAATATAATTATGAGCAGGTAAAATCGTCACAATCGTTCTTTTCAGCAAGACACATTATTCTCTGCCACAAAGGATGTTCCATATGACGTATATTTCGGGGCCTTCTGTACGTATGCTGGAGGAAGTGAAAACTACGTCCAATATAACTGCTGCTGCAGAAGTGGCACTGGTTAGAATAACACTTGCGTGGATCACTGGAGTTGTTCTACTCATTGCAACCTTTATTGGGGTGAGGCTACTGTTGATTTGAAATATTATAACTTATCTATTTGATCTTTATGGCAAAGTTGATGGGATTTTATAAACCTTGTTGTCGTAGATGCTCTCACTCTTTAATCAGTTCAAAATGCTAGTATGGCTGTACTAGTCAAATGTTTATTAATTTGTAGCCTAGGGAACAACATAGAGAAATCTAGAAGAGTTGAGGATGAGATATAGGAAATATTTTGAGTTTGTCTGTTGATCTTATCCCTTTGAGATTTACAGTCTTCGTTGTGTTTTTAATCAGGTTTATCTTCTTGTCAATATGCCGCTTACAAGAGACACACTCTTGTATTCTAATGTGAAACTCGACTGAGATGGGTTATTAACTGTATATTTGGCATGCCGGAGGATGTAAAAGGTATTACTAGCACCCATTGCATAATGTCTATTTTATACTCCTGGTCGCTCCACAGTGATTGACTGATGTTATCCCTCGCAGGCTGGCAGGCATGTTTGAAGGTGTATGTTGAATTTTCTGTAAAGATGAGCAGTTTCTAGCATAATAACATAAACATACTACTACAAGCTTGTGATGTCCGGTGGAGTTGCTTAAACGCATGAAGTTGTGAGTGAGATAAGGGGAATGCATAGCTGGGAATTTGACACTGCCGTTGTAATGCCATATTTCCAGGACATTAATTGTTTTTTAAAATTATCTGTTTGTGTGTCTTGAGATGAGCAGTCAGCGTTTGGAGGATTTGAATCCTTCTCGCATTGGGGATTTTGATGAAACTACCTTGTTTAATTTGATATTTTGTCCAATATTATTTTTGTTGACCGCCTCAGTGCGGTGGATTCTGAATAAGAGTACAGAAGATATTGTGAACGCCGCCTCTCTTCCATTTATAGAATAAATTCAAACAGATAAAAAAAAAACATGTCTCTCCTTTAGTTTGCAGTTTGTTGCTCGAGCTGAATGCTTTACGAAAGGCAATGGTATTGTACACAATCTCCGTAATCTGGCAAAGCTGTTGTTACGGGCGATAACACACTTCCCTGTCTGTCCTTTTTGGTGTTGTGAATCTTGTGATAGTTCTCCCTGTTAGTATCCTGTAAACCTGAGATTACTGTCAGCATATTGAGGGATTATATGACCAATGACCACTACTGTGATGCCATAGATCTCACTGTTTGGACTTGATAGTGTCAATGTTGTTTTTGAGTTTTGTGCTCAGTTTGTCATTGGTTTTCTTATGTTTTCGGTTTCTCCTATCAGACTTGTATATTGGAAGAAATATCGTGATTGTTCATATGAATAATTGATTTATAAGACTGGTACTGATCCACATCATTCATCCCCTCTTCCTCGAATTGTTATCTTCAATTTTATGAGTCTAGTCCACGACTTCAATTGAAGCACTCTGCCAAAAAAAAAAATTGAAGCACTCAGTCAGTCATGGGTTGAATAGGATCTAAATCTCAACTACCTCCAGAACTAGCGGACCCTCTTCTGTAGGCTAACCTTGCCGTTGTAACTAAAGGGAATGTGTTCTTCAAGTTTATCCAGACCTACATATTTAAACACTACTTAGCACATTATTTTCCCTAGCCATGTTCCAACCTTGAATTCAATGAAACATGCATGTTGCTCTTCTTAATCGATTTAATTGGTTCCACTTTGAGGGGTGGTGGTTTCAAATCCAATTCTTTTGTCCCCAACTAAAGTCCTATTTAGTTCACTTGAAAGTTACATATCTTATAATTTGAACTTTTTTTTTTTCTTAATTGATCTGGATTTTTTAGAAATAATAATCGAAATGAAAACTATAATCTATATCCTATGTTATTATTTAAGAGCCAAAGTGAATGTGAGGCCTCCAAACTCAAATTTGAGGTTTTTCGTTGTTTCGAATGGAAAAAAATTTATATAGTAAAAAAGAAGGTTTGGATAACCAAGGAATTGTAGGTTTGGGTGGAAAAAAATAAAAATATAGGTAGCTTTGGATTGAAAAAAAAAATTAGGAATAAAGAAAAAAAAGATTTAAAACTTAAAAAATATTTGTAAAAAAAAAAACTAATAAGCAAAAACATATAATTGCCTCGTACAAACTATTTACAAAAGTTTTATATCTCAAGATTTTCTCAAAGTAAATTTTTTATGAAAGGGACTAAATCGTGTACAATATAACCGTTTGTTTTTATATTCTATTTGCAATCATATGGCATATTATATAGTTAAGGTGCATGACTTTGTTGTATTATTGTTAGATGTAATTGCTTTAATCTTTCCCGTGAGTTATAGTATAATATTTGACTTTGCATGAGGATTTCAAGTCATTAAAAGGTGTAATTTAGATTTTGTATAAACTTTATCTATATTTCTTATATTATATTTTTAAATTAAATACTAAATCAAACATTTTCGAATTAAGGTTACTTTCTAATTGTCACGGGTTATATTTCAATTTTTCTTCTTTTTTATTTATTTTTTATGATTAGGTGCTTTACTACACAGTCTCCAAACGTTCTCTTATAAAGGACAAGTACCCTTATGAAGATTTCTTCAATGTCCATCCCTTTAGTTATTATTATACTTTTATCTATATAACCTAAATCTTGTGCTATAATAAGCTATACTGCTTTTCTTTTTAACTATGGGTTGAGAGGTTTGGCAATGATAGCCAATTTTATCAAATTTTGACATGTTGGTAGTAAAGCAAATTTTGAGTGAGGATCACTAAAGAAAAAAAAATAGAGAAGTTTAAGAGAGAAAAATAATGAATATATTTTGTTAGGATTAGAGGAGCAAGAAAAATATGTGTGTGAGTATTTTGTTAGGTGTAACTTTTTCACTACTTTACTTCTTTAGGGGGGACCATTTGACTCACTAATCAAAATTTTGAGGTTATTAACTTATTTTTGGGTATTTCGAAAATTCTTACTTTGAAGCTTATTACACTAATTGGAAAAGATGCTAAAATTATTATGGGTTATTAAACTTCAATTCCTTATTAAAAATTTTGTGAATGATGTGAGTTTATAGTTTGTTAATGTTATTAGTGTCGAGAACAATAAATTAAACATATTCATGCTCCACAAATAGAAAAGGAAGACATAGGAGTTGCATCGGTTTTTTACGACTAATGGATGAAGTGTTATTATCTAAAGGAATATATCCAAAAAATCAAATCATCCACATAGTCAATTTGTAGTTTTCATTTATTTAAAAAATATATATATGACTTATTTATAAATAATTAGCAAATTTTTTACAAAGTAGTTGATACAAATTTATTATATTCATATTTTTATAAACTTTCTGTGCATTGAAAAGGGTACATGCTAGTATTGACTTAATTTAAAGAGGAATTATTTCCCGGCCTAAAGATATGTCACTTGGCATTACCTTTGTTTAACACTTGTTACACAACCTAAGATGACTACTAAAAAAATCTAAACGTAAACATATATTAAAAATTGGATTAAAAAGTAAAGCTTTTTACATGCAAGTATGCAATTCACCTTAGTTTAGAAAATAAAATTTTACCTAGGACTGTGAAATAGTTTGGTATCAATAAAATAAAAATATTTTGCATACATCAAACAATCTTAACTTTAGCATCAAATTTGATAAAACTTAAATTTTATTTCAATAAATTCATATCAAAAGTTACTATAAAATAAGATCCATTTAAAATATGTTCAACAAAGCAATAAATAATAATTAATATATCAAGGACAACCTTGTACTACTTAATTAAGGTAGTGTAGGAGATTTGGGTCATAATTTAGCCTAATATTTTTGCTCCATATCTAGATTGAATTTAATTAATATATATACATACTTATAGAAATAATTTGTGTGTATTATTGTAAATGTCTTAGTCTAAATATGTGATTCAACTTACTTTAGGAACAAATAAGTCAACCACGCCTGATTATATAATGATTTCCAAATCATATTATAATAAAATTAGTTGGAGTTGTATGTCAAATTTCTACCACGATTCTATTTTCAAAACATATTATGGCTTCTTAATCATACCATCATGAATTATTAATAAATCAAATTTTCAAGTTAGGATATTCCAAAATCCTAAAATTTAAATTCTATTTAAATGGTTGCTAAGATTTTAATTGTTTTTATAGTATCACATACATTTGGTGTTCTACGATGAAAAGAATTTAACTTAAAAACCAATATGCATTCAAGCTTGAATGTATTACGGAGTAAGTGTAAACTAATTACGTAGTAGATACTACGTATTTATATAATCTCTAACCTCGATAGGAATGTTATTACATACTTGATAATCATATGTTATTTTATAGTTCTCCGTATAATCCATTTAGGAAGCAAACAACATAAAATAAATAATTTATTCTATCTTTATTTTAATTTTTTAATAACTTTTAAAATATTATAATTATTATCCATTAAACGACAAAGAACATTATCTGGGCTCCGATCCACAATAATTATATTATTTAGTTTATGTAAATAATAATAATAATTATATGTAATAACGATAAAATGATATTAGTACTATTATTGTTATTAACTATTATTGCTGTGACTATTATTGTTATTGACTATTAGTGATAGTGACAGTAACAGTAGTAGTTACACTAACAGTAATAGTAACAAAAACACCAACAATAATATCAACGGTAACAGTAATAGTAATAGTAATAAGAATAAGAATTTTTTAATATGATCTAATCTAAACTTATTTTTTATAATCTCATCTAATTTGAAATATATAATAAGGTCTTGAAACAAAATGAACTAAAAAAGGTCTACATAATTCTCTTATTTTATAAACTATTTTACCAAATATTAAAAATAACTAAAGAGAATTATAAGAAATTTATTATTTCATGATAACAGTTGGATTGACTATTCATAATTTGCAGTGTAAAAACTAACTAGTGGAACTATAAAACATTATTCAAAATACTTTTAAGTTCCTTAAAAGACTTTGAAAGTCAAACTAATAAAACAAAATGAAGTCCTTCAACCAAAGTCCTCAAAATATACAACAATCTAAAAACAACATAGTTTATCAAAATCAAAATCTAAAAAACTATAAGAAACACTCTGCACATTTCCCCATTAAAAAGACTTCATGAACTTCACCTACAAAAGACAATCCCGTCCATGATTAATAAGGAATAAGTCATGACCATACAACAAAGATACACACAAAATCACTAAAGCTAATTACATACATGTTAATAAGTCACTTTAAACCTAACTTGGATCATTTCAAAACAAATAGCATGATCATTTGCAATAATAAAATATCATATTATCAAGGAATACAAATCATGCTTCAACAATTAATTGAAAACTATTAACTTAATTAAACTCTTAGCTTCCTTTCACTTAAAAATATAAACTGTAACCTTTAAACTTCCCTTAACAATACTACTGTGTTTGGTATACCCAATGAACGGGCATAAGAATTGAAGTGATGAATTGAAGTGCTATGATTAAGAACATAGGCGCCATTATCATAAGAATCTTAAGCTACAATCAAGTAATAATTTTCCCTTTATTTAATATTTAAGGAAAATTCAACCAAAAAATTTATTGTTTAACTTCTTTTCACATCAATTGACTAATAACATAAAATAAGACATACAAGCCATATTGACAAAACAAGACAAAAAAATGATCATCATAAACTTTTTTTTTTTTATCTTGATTAATGTTCTAATGATCAAAGAACGCATTTATGACAATATGTTTATTTTAAAACCGTCCTTGCGTTATTAAGATACTCAACTATTTAAGACACTATGAACGACATATTCCTTTCCTTTAGTTTAGTTCAAGACTAATGTCAACAATGACATTAAATCTAGCTTGCAATTACAAATCATGGACATTCAATAATATTCCACATGCTATTTATTTACATGAATGTCTATTATAGAGAACATGTAACATACTAAAAAATATATTATTCTACTATCATGCTTGTATATGAAAGTCATAAATACATGTTATAAACATGTATTATCCTTTCTATTATCATGCTTTCATATATATATATATATATATATATATATATATATATATATATATATATATATATATATATATATATATATATATATATATTTATATATATAGGGGCGAGTTCCAGTGAGAACCCCCTAATATATAAGAACTTTTTGTATATGAGAACCCATCTTTAGCCATCAAATTTCTAAATCCAACGGTTTAGAAGCATTGGAAATTAAATGGCATAAATGTAATTATTATTAAAATATTAATAACTAACAATCCTATAAAATGAAACTTCCTTTTATTGTTTAAAATAAACCGTAATTTCCGCAACAATAAACAATTCTTATCATATCGATTTTCGAAATCATTTTTTTTAATTGGGTGCAAATCTTCCAAATCATTATATGGTTGTCAAATAATAATCTCCCAAATTTTTCAAATATACTAATCTCTATATTCTTATAGTCAAATAATTACTATTAATATTCTAATATTCTGATTATAATTCTATTGTTCTAAATCATAAAGCTAATGTTCGAAACCATACTATATTATTCTGATTTATATCTCTATTGTATTGTTTTAGAATGTTATTGTTATAAACCATAACTCTACTATTGTGATTTATAATTCTAGTGTTCTGATTTATAATTCTATTGTTCTAAATCGTGAAGCTATTGATCAAAATATTAACTATATTATTTTGATTTATAATTATAGTGTTCTGATTTATACTTTTATTGTTCTAAATCATAAAGCTATTGTTCGAAACCATAATGTTTTATACCGTAATGTTTTATATTATCTTATTGTTCATAATGTTTATCTTATTGTTTGTAGTTGGTATGTTTTTGTTCGACATAGCAAACTGTTTAAAAGTTCTTATAGTATATGAGCTTGCTTTGTAATTCGTATATTATTGTTCGTAATTGGTATGTTACTTTAGCCATCAAATTTCTAAATCCAACGGTTTAGAAGCATTGGAAATTAAATGGCATAAATGTAATTATTATTAAAATATTAATAACTAACAATCCTATAAAATGAAACTTCCTTTTATTGTTTAAAATAAACCGTAATTTCCGCAACAATAAACAATTCTTATCATATCGATTTTCCGAAATCAATTTTTAATTGGGTGCAAATCTTCCAAATCATTATATGGTTGTCAAATAATAATCTCCCAAATTTTTCAAATATACTAATCTCTATATTCTTATAGTCAAATAATTACTATTAATATTCTAATATTCTAATTATAATTCTATTGTTCTAAATCATAAAGCTAATGTTCGAAACCATACTATATTATTCTGATTTATATCTCTATTGCATTGTTTTAGAATGTTATTGTTATAAACCATAACTCTACTATTGTGATTTATAATTCTAGTGTTCTGATTTATAATTCTATTGTTCTAAATCATGAAGCTATTGATCAAAATATTAACTATATTATTTTGATTTATAATTATAGTGTTCTGATTTATACTTTTATTGTTCTAAATCATAAAGCTATTGTTCGAAACCATAATGTTTTATACCGTAATGTTTTATATTATCTTATTGTTCATAATGTTTATCTTATTGTTTGTAGTTGGTATGTTTTTGTTCGACATAGCAAACTGTTTAAAAGTTCTTATAGTATATGAGCTTGCTTTGTAATTCGTATATTATTGTTCGTAATTGGTATGTTACTTTAGCCATCAAATTTCTAAATCCAACGGTTTAGAAGCATTGGAAATTAAATGGCATAAATGTAATTATTATTAAAATATTAATAACTAACAATCCTATAAAATGAAACTTCCTTTTATTGTTTAAAATAAACCGTAATTTCCGCAACAATAAACAATTCTTATCATATCGATTTTCCGAAATCAATTTTTAATTGGGTGCAAATCTTCCAAATCATTATATGGTTGTCAAATAATAATCTCCCAAATTTTTCAAATATACTAATCTCTATATTCTTATAGTCAAATAATTACTATTAATATTCTAATATTCTAATTATAATTCTATTGTTCTAAATCATAAAGCTAATGTTCGAAACCATACTATATTATTCTGATTTATATCTCTATTGCATTGTTTTAGAATGTTATTGTTATAAACCATAACTCTACTATTGTGATTTATAATTCTAGTGTTCTGATTTATAATTCTATTGTTCTAAATCATGAAGCTATTGATCAAAATATTAACTATATTATTTTGATTTATAATTATAGTGTTCTGATTTATACTTTTATTGTTCTAAATCATAAAGCTATTGTTCGAAACCATAATGTTTTATACCGTAATGTTTTATATTATCTTATTGTTCATAATGTTTATCTTATTGTTTGTAGTTGGTATGTTTTTGTTCGACATAGCAAACTGTTTAAAAGTTCTTATAGTATATGAGCTTGCTTTGTAATTCGTATATTATTGTTCGTAATTGGTATGTTACTTTAGCCATCAAATTTCTAAATCCAACGGTTTAGAAGCATTGGAAATTAAATGGCATAAATATAATTATTATTAAAATATTAATAACTAACAATCCTATAAAATGAAACTTCCTTTTATTGTTTAAAATAAACCGTAATTTCCGCAACAATAAACAATTCTTATCATATCGATTTTCCGAAATCAATTTTTAATTGGGTGCAAATCTTCCAAATCATTATATGGTTGTCAAATAATAATCTCCCAAATTTTTCAAATATACTTATCTCTATATTCTTATAGTCAAATAATTACTATTAATATTCTAATATTCTGATTATAATTCTATTGTTCTAAATCATAAAGCTAATGTTCGAAACCATACTATATTATTCTGATTTATATCTCTATTGTATTGTTTTAGACTGTTATTGTTATAAACCATAACTCTACTATTGTGATTTATAATTCTAGTGTTCTGATTTATAATTCTATTGTTCTAAATCATGAAGCTATTGATCAAAATATTAACTATATTATTTTGATTTATAATTATAATGTTCTGATTTATACTTTTATTGTTCTAAATCATAAAGCTATTGTTCGAAACCATAATGTTTTATACCGTAATGTTTTATATTATCTTATTGTTCATAATGTTTATCTTATTGTTTGTAGTTGGTATGTTTTTGTTCGACATAACAAACTGTTTAAAAGTTCTTATAGTATATGAGCTTGCTTTGTAATTCTTATATTATTGTTCGTAATTGGTATGTTACTTTAGCCATCAAATTTCTAAATCCAACGGTTTAGAAGCATTGGAAATTAAATGGCATAAGTATAATTATTATTAAAATATTAATAACTAACAATCCTATAAAATGAAACTTCCTTTTATTGTTTAAAATAAACCGTAATTTCCGCAACAATAAACAATTCTTATCATATCGATTTTCCGAAATCAATTTTTAATTGGGTGCAAATCTTCCAAATCATTATATGGTTGTCAAATAATAATCTCCCAAATTTTTCAAATATACTTATCTCTATATTCTTATATTCAAATAATTACTATTAATATTCTAATATTCTGATTATAATTCTATTGTTCTAAATCATAAAGCTAATGTTCGAAACCATACTATATTATTCTGATTTATATCTCTATTGTATTGTTTTAGACTGTTATTGTTATAAACCATAACTCTACTATTGTGATTTATAATTCTAGTGTTCTGATTTATAATTCTATTGTTCTAAATCATGAAGCTATTGATCAAAATATTAACTATATTATTTTGATTTATAATTATAATGTTCTGATTTATACTTTTATTGTTCTAAATCATAAAGCTATTGTTCGAAACCATAATATTTTATACCGTAATGTTTTATATTATCTTATTGTTCATAATGTTTATCTTATTGTTTGTAGTTGGTATGTTTTTGTTCGACATAGCAAACTGTTTAAAAGTTCTTATAGTATATGAGCTTGCTTTGTAATTCGTATATTATTGTTCGTAATTGGTATGTTATTGTTCGTATTTGGTATCATATTGTTCGTAATTGTAATCTTTTGGTTTGTAATTGGTATATTGTAATGTTCTAAAACTATACCCGTTTGTTCTTAATAGATATATTATTGTTCGTAATTGTTGTTTTTTTGTTCGATACAGTCGAATATTTAAAATTTCTTATAATCAAAATATTATTGTTTGATATATGTAATCAAAAGCCTTGTATACTATATATTAAATCATATTTGAATAATATATCGTAATGTTCAAGTTGTACATCATATTTGAAATATTTAAGCAATCGTATGCTTATAGTATTCTACATAAACTTGAAATCGTTGTTCTTATAGTTCACGTTATTGTTTTATAAGTTAATATTATTGTTCTAAAATTAATTAATATATATCAGTACATGTGACACATCAAATGTTCTAATTAATCTAATCCTACAATAACATGTACTTAGTCGCATAATTTTGTTGAGAACATTGGTTATATTATTTAGAACATTGAATATCAGAAATATATCGCACGTTTATAATAATAAAATAAAAAAGGAAGTTTTTTTAGTGTGCCTTGAAATACGCTAAATTTTTCAGTAACTGATGCAACCTTTTAAACTTCTTATTCAGAGTTTTAGACTTTACAAATTTCTCCAACTTGTCAAATCCTACAAACCGTCATTTGTTAAGGAAAAAAAACCATATTTCCATATGAAATTTCAGTCGAAAAATTTCGCACTGCAATTCAATCACAAATGAAGAAATTAACAAAATCCATGGAAGACGTTAACACTGTACACAAGTCTATTGAATCCAAGAAGAAGAGAATTGAAACCCTACTGTAAGTAATTTTATCATTAAAAAAGAGTTCATGCTCATGCTTTTATAACTCTAATAATTGTTTACTATATCCAGTCAAAGGATTAATAAAGACACATCCCTCATACTTTCACTACCTCCAGTGGGTCCTGCAATAGAAGAAGACGAACAGTATGATTTTTTTTTTTCAAATAATGATGTTGTTCATTATAAAATAAGTTGAATAGTTTTTATAATGATTGATATTTGTATACTATTGTTTTGCGTTAATATTGGAAGATGTTTTAAGATTTTGAACTGATGTTCAAAATATTATAAACAATGTTCAAAATTCATGTGTCCTGTACTATATTACTGTTATGCATTAACATTGTATGATGTTCTAAACTCTTAAATTGATGTTCAAAATATTATTATACACTGTTCTGTAATTATTTTCTTATGTACTGCACCAACTTTTATTTTTTTAGTGATGTTGTTCTAAAGCTTAAGCCTAATGTTCTATTTGTTTGCCTTGTTGTTCTATAAACAACCAATATTGTCGTGCAGAACCGCACATTATTTTAAAATAATCTTGGCAACTATTCTTTTATAATCTTCTATTATTTTATTTTAGTCTTCTATAGATGTATGCAATGTTCTAAAATTTTAACTTATTGTTCATTAATGTTCTAAATTTTAGTCTTCTATAGATGTATGCAATGTTCTAAAATTTTAACTTATTGTTCATTAATGTTCTAATCTCCGCAATTTGTCCTTGATTCACATATAATATTATTGTTACAGTGTAACTTGTTGTTGTATTTTCTATACCTATTGTACTATATACTTTACCAATTGTTCTTATTATAATATATTGTATTATACATCTTGCATCATTTGTAGTGTTCATTTGAAGAAAAAGAGAAGAAAGGAAAAAGCAATCATCGTCCACCCAAGCCAAGAAAACCAGCAAATAAAGAAATTATCAATTGTGAAAAAAAGGAAAGAATTGGACATTGTTGTAAAACAGTCCAAGGAAAAAAAGAAAAAAGATGCACATGATGATAATGTATTAAATCAGAGAGTAACCCCTAAGCAATTTATGTCTATTGTGTTAAAGGACATGCCAGAACAACACAAGAACGCAATTAGAAGAATTGGCTTTGGAGGATTTTTAAGCCTAGATTTAGACTCACATAAATCTAGTTTTTGTGCTGAATTGATCAAGAGCTTTGACCCAGATAGATCAACATTGGTACTTTCACAAGGCAGAGAGATACCACTTATTGTTGAAGATGTTCATATTGTATATGGACTACCAATTGGAGGTCAGCTCATTAATGAGCAAATTGATGAAGATGAAGATGCCCAAGGTTTCTTACAAAAATGGAGGACTACATTTGGATTGAAGAATGGAAGTCCTAATAATTCTGCTCTTATTTCTGTAATCGAAGAGCAAAAGAAAATTGAAGTGTGTGATGACTTTCTTGTTAATTTTGTAGCTGCTGCCATAAATTGTTGTGTTAGATCCACAACGAATCAAGCAATTAACTTTAAGTTTTTACATTGCTGCAAAGATATCAGCAAAATACACAACTTTGATTGGTGTGCTTACACTTATAAGCACATGTTGCGTTCAGTTTCTGAATGGCAAGAAGGATCATCATTTTTCACTAGACCTCTCCCATTTTTGATGGTAGTACACTTATAAACCTATTGTTCTTGTTGTTATAATATGTTGTTCTAAAACATAAATGTATTGTACTAATAAATGTTAACATGTTCAATAAATGCAAATTTCCTATTTTGATAGACTGCAAAGATGAGATGTTCATCCCCCAAGAATATTCCCTCTAATTTCCATTTGGAACAAGAATCTTATCCACTCCAGGATGAAGATTGAGTTGAAGAGGGGCTTTGGAAAGGGAATTGTCCTTGATAGAATGGTCATCGAAGAAAAAGAACATGAACCTTCCACATCAAAAGCCTCTGCAAATATGATGGTAATTAATCTCAACTATATCAATAATGTTTAATATTTTATAGTTGATGTTCTATCTTGTGTATATAATGTTTAGTATTAATGATTGGTGTTCTAATTTTTATAGTTGATTGTTCTTATTATAAGATATCTAATGTTTTAAATATATGTCGTATTGTTCTTAATGTTCTAAATCATAAAGCTATTGTTCAAAAATCATAAAGCTATTGTTTGGAAATCTTAACTATGTTATTCTGATTTGTAATTCCAGTGTTCTAATTCTATTGTTCTAAACCATAATTCTATTGTTCTATTTTATAAATCCTAATGTTCTGATTTATAATTCTTCTGTTCTAAATCATATCTCTTAATATATACTGTAATGTTCTAATTAATTCATTGTTTTATAGTTATATTTGGAGAGTTTTGGTAAGTTGGCTAAGACTATTGCTGCCAATGTGAACGAGATGTATACCTTGATTGACAAAGCTAGCACATTATTTGAGGAAACTTCAGTACAACAAGAGATGAACGTGTTAGTTGATAATATATGGAAAAAGTATACATCAAAGAAACCATCTATGACCCAAGATGGAGATAAGGGTCCAACTATTCTTAGCCAAGATCAGCGTTTGTTTGATGAGCCGGCATTCATGGAAGAGCTCAATGAAGTTATGGGCAAAGCATGGTCAAATTGTCAACAAAAGGACAAAGTCAATGATACTATGAATCCAATATCTTTTACTCCCCCCACTTTTAATATATTCACTAATACACAACACTCCCCCCCTTTGCCACAATCCCCCTCATTACCTCCCCCAACATTGCAAACTCCAAACCCATTGCCACCACCACCCCCATTACAATCCCCACCATTGCCTCCCCCCATATTCCAACATCCAAACCCATTGCCACCACCGCCATCATTACAATCCCCACCATTGCCTCCCCCTACATTGCAACCTCCAACTCCATTGCCATCATCCCCACCATTACCACCTTCAATTCCATTGCCTCAATCATCCCATGAGGATTTATCCCAGTCTCATCCTCAAATCCTTCAAAAAGAAGATCAAGAATTGGAGGAGCATATACATCAATTGACTCAGTCAATTGTGAAAGGCATTACAAAGGATGGGTAAGTTATTACATATATATATATATAAACCATTTATATTGTTTAATATATTGTTTAATTTATTACATATATATATACTAAACAGTTTGGTTGAAGAAGAGCCTCCACAAAAGCGTGGAAAAAGATGCCCAGTAAACCTTCCCTTGTACTTGCGCTCCCCATTCATGGTTAAGCATGATAGAGTGTCTAGAAAAATGGATGCTTCTCAAAGGAGAGTAGCAGAGTATGCATTCTCAGATGGACCCATAAGGTAGTGTTCTGATTTTTATAGTTCGTGTTCTAAAAATGTATTGTAATGTTCTTTAAGTCGTTCTTACTTTTGAAAGTATAATAACTAATGTTATATATTCTATAACTTGTGTTCTCAGAACGTATAATGTTCTATACTACTTAATATAATAATGTTCTAACCTTTATGATATATTGTTCTGAAAATATAATTTAATGTTCTGAGTATAACATATATGGTTCTCACTTCCATACGTTGTCTAACTTTTGCATGTATGAAGTGAGGAATTATATAATGATGATTTGAATTTCATCAATAGAGACGACATAATGTCCCTCACAGAAAACAACTATATTACGAACAATATAGTTGATTCATGGGCACATATTCTCAATGTTCTGAATAAGAGAAGAAGCCCAGAAGCGAAGAATAGATTCTTTTGCTCAACTGAACTATGGGTAAATTTCTAACATCATTATATCAATAATTTTTCCAAATTTATTACTATACTAACATATAAAATAAATTTTTCATACAACAGATAATTCTTTGCAGTAATACATACTTCAAAGAAAATGACTCATTTGATGACAGATATATGGCCTTTAGAACTAGAATGGAGGACGAAATGAGGCACTCCCAAATAAGTTCATTTGAGAAAGTTCAATTGGTATGTAATTGAAAAATTTGATATAAATGTTCTCTTATTGTTATAATTAACAATTCTAATGTTCTAATTTATATTTCAGGTGTTCTTCCCAGTGTGCGCCTATGAGCACTATTACTTATTCTGCATAAATTTCTTAAATAAATCAGTTGAGGTGATTGACAACAGATTTCTTGAGAAGGGGGTGACGTTTATATCTAAATACAAACACTTTCCCAAGACAATGGTATTGTATTTCAATTTTGACACTCTCTGTTCCAATTTATTACTATAATGTTCTAAGATTTTCTACTAATATACTATATTTTTATACTAATGTACTACAAATTCAAAGATAACTATACTTATATTAATTATTCCATGTATAATTGGCATTATATAGTTGAAGGCCTTCGCTAGATTTCTAAAGGACAGTAAGTTGGGTGATAGTGCTCTGGTATCTACATTTAAGGGCTCGCTGAAGAGGATGAAATGGAGGGACAACACCAACATCAATGATTGTGGGGTGTACATTATGAAGCATATGGAATCATACCAGGGCCAGAGCGATGAGCACTGGGAGATTGGAGTCCAATCAAATGATGTAAGTTATTTTCCAATTCGTATTTTTTTAATATCGTACTTTATAATATATAAATTAATATATAAATTATTACATTTATGGAAGAAGCGTTGAGGAAATTACGAATTGAGTATTGTGCTAGAATATTAAGCAACAACGTAAACAAGCTCAAGGATGATGTAATTTCAAAATCAAAGGAATGGGCAAAAGTACAGCTCAAGCAAAAGTAGCCACATGTCAATCACTAATACTGTGTTAGAAACAATTATGTCTTTTATTAGGTTACTATATCTTACCTTTTTATAAAAATATTGTTCTATTCTAGTATATAGTTATTCAAAACATATGTACCCATATTTTAGAACATTAGAGTTATAGTTTAGAACATTATATGCATATTCTATGACCATTTAGAATATTCAATGTGGTATTCAGAACAATAAAACACAAATAAAGAACATATATATACATATTCTAGAACACTAGTAAATAATACAAATAAAGAACACTAGTAGAATTCAGAACAATCAAACACTCACTCCGTAATGAGTCATTAATGTATATTTTAGAACAATAGAGTTATAGTTTATAACATTATATGCATATTTGAGAATAAAAAAAACATTTAGAATAATCGAATATAAATAAAGAGCATATGTATATATATTCTAGAACACTAATAAATAACACTAAAATACTAATGTTCTATATACAAAGTCTAATGTTACAAAAATGGTACTATATACTAATCTTAATGTTCTAAAACAATTGAACCAAACCCTTATTTTGTATAATACTCTAATAATCTAAAACCCATTGTTCTATTATATATGTCATATTGTTATAATTATATGAATAATTGTTCTAATTATATGACTTATTGTTCTCAACATTATTTATTAGTGATTCTAACAATGTTGATGTATAATTAATTACCAATTATAATCGAATGAGCGACCTATTGTTCAGTTTTGTTTCATATTTTCGAACAACATATTAACGGTTTATAACAACTACATAATGGATTCGAACAATTATAAATAACTTAAGATTATATAAGCAATAATGAAACACAATTGTTCATAAATGTATAACTAATGTTCTGATCTATTACAATAATGTTTTATGAAGTTTGTCTGGACAGTTTCGGATGTCATGGTATCCAAGTTCACCACACCCTCTGCATAATCTTTTCTTCTTTTGGGATTGCTCCAATGCTTTCTCCTTTTCACTTTTAAATCTTTTCGATGGTCCAATGCCACATTGCTCCTTACCAGAGTGGATTCCGGTGCCCTTATTTTTGGAAATTTTTGGTGGTTTAATAAGAATTTGTGAAGGAGTGCTAGACCCAATCAATTTCTCAATAACTTGTTCACTTGTATGAGCATTAGAAATTGCCTTCCCGTTATTTTCTTCCAATCTTGACCTAAAGAACTGTAGATGCTTGACAAGATCAATCAAGTTCTCTTCATTTCCTTCTGCCAGACTCATGCAATTATGAATCTCAGACCATAACTCATTCAACAACCCCTTCCTTTCAACCCCAATTGAACAACTGCCTATCTCATTCCCATCAAGATCGAACATTGGCTTTTGCATTGCCGTAATAGTCCACCTATTAATAACATATTTTTCAGGGATACTTAAAATGTTTTTTGCCTTCCATAACCATATCATATGCCTATATGGAATTCCTTGTCGACAAAACATCTTGCAAGAACATTTTGTTTCATAATTATTAAGATTGATAACAACTTCATAATTTCTACTCCTATTACCTTCACTCACTTTTGCAAACTCTAACCCGGCTTCTTTCCACAACTCTTCCACCCCACAATCATAGCAAGCACTATATACTTCTTCCTAGAAATCATAAAAAACATTAACGGTGTACACCTCAGCTCCATGTCTTTCAATCTCCATTTGTGTCTTACATTCAGGATGCTTGTGTTGAGAATCATTGTCATTTTGTGCTTGAGTGTGCCTTTGAGCATCCATAGCACTTTCAAACCTCATCAAAAACTCTACAAGTGATACATGAGGATTGACAAAAGATGTGAAGAAATTATTCTCACTTTCTGATCTTGATGTAGTTCTCATGATACCACCCATAAATATATCTCTAAAATAGGCTGGAATCCACATTTTTCTCATTTCGAACATTATACGAAGCCATTCATGGTCTTCTAAATGAAACTCAACAAGCATCTTGTTCCATTTCTCTTCAAATTCTTTCGGTTCACTGTCCTTATTCCAAACACAATCATTTATTCTCTTCAAAAAATCAGTGTCTTGTGTAATACTTCTTCCTATTTTATCAGGAATCTTCTTCATGATATGCCACATACAAAACCTATGCTCACACTTCTCAAATACATTACTCACAACAATCTTCATTGCGGGATCTTGATCTGTAATTAAACAAGTAGGCTCATTTTTACCCATTGCTCTTAGGAAGGTTCTAAATATCCATTCAAAAGAGACTACATCTTGTTTAGCTATAAATCCAGCTGCAAAAGTAACACATTTCTTATGATGATCAACTCCTGTGAAAGGTCCAAACACCATATTATACCCGTCATAACAAATTTGTTATATATATCATGCCCATTGTTCTAAAGAATCTAAACACCATTGTACTATTACAAATATACTATTGTTCTAAATATATGACATATTGTTCTAATAATATGATATATTGTTCTAACTATTAACAATACTTTTACAGGTTCAAACAATAATATGAAGTACATACCTGTTAGTCTGGTAAGTAGTATCAAATGATACCATATCCCCAAATAGTCCATAATTTTTTCTGCAAATCGGATTAGCCCATAATGCTCTACATAAACAATCATCCTCATCTATTTGATAGTCAAAGAAAAAAGCAGACCACATCAACTTCTTCATCTTGAAATTATCTACAAACATTTGGGCATCTGAGCCTTCAATATATGCCTTCAAATCCCTATGGAAATTTTTGAAGTCACACTTAGACGCAACAACATTCTCATAACCCCCAACATATTCTTTCATCATTCTATAAGTTTTCACAGGACCCTCATTTACCTGTATAAAACATATAAAAAATCATTAAGACAAAACGACATACAAAAAATCAATTATTAACGTATTGTTCGAATCTAATGAACTATTGTTCGAATACTATATGTTATATGTTATGGACATTACACTTAATCAAATATTTCGAACCAAAAATAATTAACTACTACATAATTGTTCGAAACTGATAAATTATTGATCGGATAAAATATACCTTAGAATTATCAACAATCATCTTTTTGTGCAAGATGCTCAAATTTCTTCTTGATTTTTGAAAATGTTGGTACATGGTAGAAATAAGTGGGTGAGAATGACACTCTTGGAAATTTGTAATCACATAGGTACCATCATCACAAACCTTCATTACAATTTGTGCCTTGCATCCAACACGAGTAACCAATCTTCTCCTTATGATTGGGGTAGAATCTATACCTTCGTTAATTATACCCTTATCTTGGACATCAAACTTTCTTTTACATCTATACCCAGCTTTATTACACACGATATATTGAAAACTAATTACACCATTTTTCCTTCTTTTCGTGGTAGATTTCCTAATGTTAAACCCAGCTTCATTTGCATATGACTTGTAAAATGAAATACCTTCGTCAACAGTTGAGAATTTCATTCCAACATATGGTTTTACTTCAGTATTACAGCATGGTATCCATGATTTTGTTCCCCCAGGAGTGCATATGGGTATTATACCAGGAGCAACACTCTCATTCGAATTAGAAACGCTGCATTCATCGTTTATGCTCATGACTAATAAAAATTAAATGATGTTAGAACATTAAATAAAATAATTCGAACACAACATAAAATATTTAGAACATCCATTTATAGTACGCGAACACTAATTCATTGCTCCACCTAGACTTGAACTATAATTTAAAACACATCAATAATAATGTAGAACAATAAAAGAAATATTTAAAACACTTTGATTAAACAGAAAACGCATAATAGAACATGTGTATGTATATTTTAGAACATTAAAGTTATAGTTTAGAACATTATATGCATATTTGCGAATAAAAAGGAACCATTAAGAATATTTAAACTGGAATTCAGAACAATCGACCATAAATAAGGTACATACTGAATTAAAACATTGGAATAAGTTATATAATGTAATATTACTATTGTTCTATATTTTTTATGATGATTGATATTTATATATATTGTTTTGCAATAATATTGAAAGATGTTCTAAAATTCTGAACTGATGTTCAAAATATTATAAACAATGTTCAATTTCATGTGTCCTGTACTACACATTTTACGTTTTGAGTATCATTGGTCTATATTATTGTTATGCATTAACATTGTATGATGTTCTAAATTCTTAACTTGATGTTCAAAATATTATTATACACTGTACTATTATTTTTTTCTTATGTACTGCACTAACTTTTTATTTTTTTAAGTGATGATGTTCTAAAGCTTAAACCTAATGTTTTATTTTTTTGCCATGTTGTTCTATAATCAACCAATATTGTCGTGCAGAATCATCCATGGCACACTGTTTTAAAATAATCTTCGCACTATTCTTTTTCAATGTTCTATTATTTTATTTTAGTCTTCTATAGATTTATGCAATGTTCTTAAATTTTAACTTATTGTTCTATTCTTGATTCATAGATAATATTATTTTCCATTAATGTTCTAAATTCCGAACTTAATGTACTAATTTAGTATTCAAAGTTGAATACAGAATAATCGACCACAAATAAAGAACATATGTATACATATTCTATAACACTAATAAAGAACACTAATGAAATGATTTATAACATATGTATACATATTTTAGAATAGTAGTGTTATTATTTAGAAAATTATATGCATTTCAAAGCGTGAATATAAAATAACTAACAAAAATTCTTCATTTAGAACATTCAAAGTGGAAATCAGAACAATCAAATACTAATTTATAACAAGGTACATACTGATTTAAAACATTGGAATAATTTATCTAATGTAATAATACGAACAATTTTATTGAAACCACTCGTAATTTGCAGTATTAGATCGAACATTGTATACTATTCAAAACATAAAACATACGCACTCGTAATCATGCACTTTATAAATAATCAAATACAACAATCTCTATACGGTATAATATATGACTTAGAATATTAAATCAAATACGGAAAAAATAATGAATCAATTACCTTATTTTTCAATGCCAAAACAGCAAACTAAGCTTTGGGTATGAAATCTAGCGAAACTATTGTTTTAAATAACTTCCTGAATAATTCGAATGTTAACTTTTGATTATAGAGTAAAATAGGGAAACTACTGTTTTTGAATTATGCGAATTTTAATGAAAACTACCCATAAATTACGGAAACAAATAAACTTCCATAACTAACAAATCCGAATTTTTTTTAATTACCAATTTGCCATTAATGTTTATTGAATCATAACCATTTATTTCACCTAAATCAATGGTACTAGATTGGTTCTTATATAACAAAGGTTCTTATATAAGCAAGGGGTTCTCACATGATCCCATTTATATATATATATATATATATATATATATATATATATATATATATATATATATATATATATGTATATGTATATATGTATATATATATATGTATATGTATATATGTATGTATGATGTATTTTATAATAGCTATTACAATTATCAATTTCTAGACATGATACTACATAAAGTTTGCATTTTTGAGCATATCCAATACTTCTATTTATGCTACTGCACATACATTACTTCCTATCATGCACATACCTCGAATAAGTAATGCAAGTATCCCCATTTGCACATACCTCGACTCCTCCTATTACACAAATAGAATGCAAAATAATTAATCACCATTAAACTTAAATTACTACAATTATTATTTTTATTTTTAAAACCTTGTAAACATGCACAATTACTCCTCCCTTATCAAAATCATATTTTGATATTAATAATTAAGATCTTAATTAAAAACCTAAAAAAATCCATCTTTTAGGGCTCAAAAATCTATTTTAAAACTTTATCATAAATTATAACAATTGTCAGAAATTTAACTAAACAATAAATAATCACCAAAAACCCGAAATGGAGGAAGAGAAACGCATAGCACTAGGCGGACAACAACGGTTGGCACATCTAGGACTCTAGGTTGTCGGTTGGGCAAGCGTGGGTTCAAGCATGCGGATCAAGGTGAGGGAGAAAGAGATTAAAATTAATTGGGGGTTTAGGGTTGAGGAAAAATACCTTAATTTATAAGAAATTAGGTAGGAAAGTCATAAGATGATTAGAAAAGTCCCTAGTTGATGATCACCTCCTTCCTGTAGTAGGAAATTAAAATATGTATTCGTTTCAAAACTAAAATTCATTTTGCTCATAAATATTTTTTGAAAACTCTCTCCTTTTAAATTAAATAAATAACAATTAATTAAGTAATTAAATGCATTCATTACTAATAAAATACTCCTCAATTATTTACATATATTAAAAAATAATAATATTATCTAAAAATACAAAGTATATATTACAATCTAACACCTCGTTGCAACTATGATCGATCTTCCCTACAAAACCGACTAACAAGTTTGCCCTAATCGAGATATGTATAAAGAACAAAATTAATGAAAACTAAGTACATGTTATTCAACCTGAAATACTTTTGAATACTTTTCAATAGTATTTTTGAAAACACTTTCAAGTAATTACATTTTTTGAATACTATACATATAAATTTAATGTCACAACCATTGTTTCAATATTCAAAGTACAAATGAAGTTCTTAACACTATTATTCGAGGATATAACATTCAATAATTTAAATTTCTAAAAAAATATTTTTAATTTCCTATCTGTATTAGACTATTTCCAATTTTAAAGCTTCTTTACATCCATATTAAAAAAAATCATAGTCCACACCTACAATGTCATATCATGTTAATATTATTAACTCTAGCAACAATAATCATATACTCCTTTAAAATATTAATTTACATTAACCAACATATAAAATTTAATAGCATTTTTAAACGGTAGTCCAATACATAGTTGAAGACTCCACCTTGATTACTAATGTTTTTATGTTTAATGATGGAAGTCAAAATGCAAAGTCAAATAGAGTTGAAAACTTGATGGAAACCAAAATGCATAGAGTTGACAAATGTGTTGGAAATAATGGAAGCTATAATACAAAGCTTTATGCATTCTGTCAAAGGACGAGAATAACTCTTGAGCCACGTCTTCAAAAGCTTGAGCCACGTCTCAAAACAGTCAGCAAAGTTTAAACACTTTGTCAAAGGATAAGAATATTCTAATTGCCTATCTTGTGTTTTATCCTTTCCCTATTTCACTTATTTTATGCTCTAACCTAACTTATTTATACATGATTTTACTGTCAAAGATATATCTTATTTTCAGCAAATAAGTGATGCTCATATATGTTGAAGATTGTTCAAGTTAATTTTGGTAAATACCAAAATACAAGCATTGTGGTTATGGAAGACGAAATCTGTTTTGAAGCTTCAAGGTGCAGCAAATAAAGTGAAATATTCTTGTTGTAATATATTCAATGATATCAATCTTCTACAGCCAAAATGAATTATTCTCTACAGCCATATTGGAGGAAATATTGCTGAAAGTATTGAAGGCAAATCAGATTTTCAGCAGCCTATTTTGAGCCTCCTTTCAACGGCCTGAAATCAAGTTCAGTATATATTCAAAGCTTTGAAGCTGAAGAAAGCAAGGGAGACAGCGTGAGACACAACGAAACAAAAAGAAAAGAGCAGAAGCTTTAATCGTGAATTTCAGTCACAAGCACATCAACAAAGCTTCATTATTTTCTCTCTAGTTCCATAAACTTTTCTTGTATTTAGATTGAGAGAAAATCAAAGTATAATCTCTTGAGCATTTAAAAGAATTATTTATAGAGAGTGTTATACTAAGAGTATACCCATAATACTCAAACGTATAGAAAAAGAGAGAGCTTTTTATTACTAGGATCTGAGATGCTAAAGTGTAGCTGGGGTGCTATGGAGTAGAAGATGGGGATTAAGATCTTCTAGGGTGCTTTAGATCTCTAAAGGAAGTAATAAAAGAGCGAGTTAAATCCTAAGGGTTGAACAACCCTAGGCGGAGACGTAGGCAAATTAGTTGCCGAACTTCGTATCAAATCTCCGTGTTTTGTCTCATCTCATTTCTGCCTTCATTGCTTACGTTTTATGTTTGCTTCGCTCATCAATCAAAGCAGCGAACAGTCAAAGCCTGAGCAAAAGCCTTTGAAACCAATTTCAAGGCTTTGACGTCCAGTTTCAAAGATAAGCCTTAACGCTTATATTCCATCTTTGAAAATCAGTTCAAGACCTTGAGATCCTGAACGCGAAAATCGGTTATACTCTATTCACCCCCCCCCCCCTCTAGAGTATAATTAATCATATTCTATCTCCCTATTGATTCTTCAATTGGTATCAGAGCTAGACTCATAAGGAAAAGATTTAATCATCTGTGAGGAAAAATGAATTCAATAGGTGATGGTGGTTTCGCTCAAGGAAGGTCTACTAATCGCCCTCCTCTATTTTGTGGTAATAATTTTGCCCATTGGCGTTCATTGATGCAAATGTTTGTTATTGATCAAGATTTGGAACTCTGGGACATTATCAAGAAAGGTCCTAGGGTGCCAATGAAGACTAATGAAAGCGGCACAATGGTTCCTAAAGAAGATGATGATTTTACGCAATCAGATTTGGAAAGTGTTGCTAAAAACTATCGAGCCATGAACCTTCTCTATTGTAGTTTAGATGCAAATGAATTCAATAGAGTTTCTGCATGCAAAAGTGCTAAAGAGATATGGGATAAATTGGTGGTCACATATGAAGGAACGAGTCAAGTCAAAGAGAGCAAGATAAGCATCTTCCTTCGGCAATATGAGTTGTTCAAAATGACGCCTAATGAAACCGTGAAAGAGATGTTCACAAGATTTACCCAAATAGTGAACAATCTGGATTCTCTTGGTAAGGTATTCACAAATGAAGAAAAGGTGAGAAAGATTCTACGGTGCCTTCCAAAATCAAAGTGGGGTCCGAAGGTAACCGCGATAGAAGAAGCTCAAAATTTGAGAACCTTGCCTTTGGATGATCTTCTTGGAAAATTGATCACACATGAGATGTCTCTTAATGAAGAAGATGGTGAACCAGCATCTTCAACCAAAAACTTAGCACTCAAAGCAAAGAGAGAAGAAGCTACAATGGACAATGAAGATAGTGATGATAGTGATGATGAAGATCCATTTGCTCTCATCGCTAGTAGTCTTGCCAAGATTCTGAAAATGAAGAAGAATTACTCAAGAGGCAGAGACTATCATTCAAATAAATATAAGGGTAAGTCATCCAACTCAATGAATAAAGTTAATACACTAACATGCTATGAGTGTGGTGAAACAGATCACTTAGTGAAAGACTGCCCTCAACGAAAGAAGAAGCCTTTCCACAAAAAGGATTATAAGAAGAAAGCTATGGTTGCTTCATGGAGTGATTCAGATTCATCTAGTGACTCAGAAGATGAACAAGCAAACCTATGTCTTATGGCTAATCATGATGATGCAAAGAAAGAACATCTTGAGGTAATGGTGAAAAATTTAATCTCAAGTCCAATTGATGTTCTGTCCGAATTCTTGCAAAATATGATTATAAATGAAGAGAGTTTGATTCTTGAATCCAAGATTCTTAAGGAGAAGCTAAACCAACAGGTAAGTATTTCTGAAAGTCTCGCTAAGGAACTAACTGATCTCAAAGCCTCTCAGTCAGCTTTTAAACTCAGGGTTCAAGCCTCAGAGTCATCCTTTGACACCCAGGTCAAGACCTTGAAAACTGAAAACACTGTTTTAAAATGAAAGCTCGCCTCTTTGAGTTATTGTAATGATAACTTGGAGAAGGAAAAGAAGCTATTGGCTGGGAAGTGTAGAGAGCAACATAATTCCTTGGTTAGATTTACTCACTCCGAATCTACTCTTGAAAAAATGCTAGGTGAGCACCAATCATCCTTGAATAAAAGCGGTCTTGGTTACAACAAAAATTTTCCAAATAAAACCATGACCACGTTTGTAAAAGCAAAGGATAATTGGCGAACACCTACATGTTTTTACTGTTGTAAAAAGGGTCATACTAAGCTAACTTGTCCTTTTCGTAGGAATGACCCTCAAATTCTTAAAAATTCATTTCCTATTGTTCTTCGAGACCAGATCAAGCAAGTATGGGTTCCTAAAGGGACTAGACCACCTAACATGGTCCATCCCGATTATGAATCTAAATTTGCAATTTGGTCTAGTCGAAAGGTTTGATGTTTTGTTCTTTTGTAGGAAATCACCAAGAGCAAAGATTATAAGTGGATTCTAGATAGTGGATGCTCACGGCACATGAGTGGGAAGTCCTCTTTATTTTCAATGATCAAAGAGCAATCTGCTGGAACAATTACACTTGGTGATAAAGGAAAGTGTAGAATAATTGGTATTGGAAAAGTTGGAGATAATGCATCAAACACCATTGATGATGTGTACCTAGTTGAAGGTCTTAAATACAACTTGCTTAGCATCTCTCAATTATGCGATAAAGGTAATAAAGTCATCTTTGATGAAGAAAAATGCGAGGTACAAAGAAAGGTGGACGGTAAAATTATTTTAATTGCTCCTCGTTGCAATAATGTTTATGCTTTTCATACTAACCAAGTTGCAAGTACTAGCTTAAAATGTCTTAAGGCCTTGACCAGCGACTCAAGGCTTTGGCACAGAAGGTTAGGTCATATTAATATGCATACCATGAAGAAGCTTTTCTCAAAGGACTTAGTACATGGACTACCAAAGTTAGATTTTAAAGAAAAAGAGCTTTGCAAAGCATGTGCAAGAGGTAAACAAACAAAAGGATCCTTCAAAGCCAAAAAGGTTGTAAGTACCTCTCGCCCAATAGAGCTTCTACACATAGATTTATGTGGTCCTATGCGTGTTAAATCACCTAAAGGTAAACAATACATCCTTGTTGTTGTTGATGATTTTTCTCGTTTTACTTGGATTTTATTTTTGCGTGAAAAATCAGAGGCTTTACTAGAGTTTTCAAAAATTTGTAAAGAATTACAAACATTAAAAAACCTACCCATAGTTGCTATGAGAAGCGATCATGGTAGAGAGTTTGATCAACTAAAGTTTGATAACTTTTGTGCTAAATATGGTATTTCTCACAATTTTTCAGCTCCTAGGACACCTCAACAAAATGGAGTTGTGGAACGAAAGAACCGTACTCTTGAGGATATGTCTAGGACAATGCTTTTGGAAAATGATTTGCCAAAATACTTTTGGGCAGAAGCTGTTAATACAGCAAACTATATTTTAAACCGTTGTTTGATTTGTCCTATTTTAAAGAAAACTCCTTATGAATTGTTTAAAGGTAAAAAGCCTAATATTTCCTATTTCAAACCTTTTGGATGTATGTGCTTTGTTCATAATAATGGCAAAGATAACCTTGGTAAATTTGATGCACGTAGTGATGAAGCAATTCTGTTAGGTTACTCCTTGAATTCTAAAGCTTATAGAGTTTTCAATAAGCGTACTAAAGTTGTTGAAGAAAGTGTACATGTGATCTTTGATGAAACCGAGAACGGTATCTTGAGTGATGGTTTTACAGGTTTAAACTTGAATAAGCATGAAGGATATTCATTTGAGACAGAAGGAGAAGAAAGTTCGTCAGATAATGAAATGGAGAAATCTGCCAGAATATGCAAGAGCCAATTTTAGACGCGGATGAATTAGATCAAAGCCTTAATCAGCAGCCTCAAGATCTTGAAACTCCATCTCAAAGTCTTGAACAGACGAACAATATTATATCAGAAGTCACTCCAGGGCCTTCAGACCCATCTCAAGGCCTTGAAAGGATACTTCAGGAAACTACATCAGTTCCTTTGATGCTGCCACAAAAGTTCAAATACTCCTCATCTCATCCAACAAACAATATAATTTCGGATCCAAAAGCTGGTATACAAACACGCTCTAATGTTAAAAATTTATGTGCATTTCACGCTTTTGTTTCTCTTGTAGAACCGAAGAATATCAATGAAGCACTTCAAGAGCCCGATTGGATTTTAGCTATGCAAAGTGAGCTAAATGAATTCGAAAGAAATAAAGTGTGGACACTCACACCAAGACCAAAGGATCATTCAATTATTGGAACAAGGTGGGTGTTCAGAAATAAGCTTGATGAGAATGGAAAAATAGTGAGGAACAAAGCAAGATTAGTAGCCCAAGGTTATAATCAAGAAGAAGGGATAGATTATGAAGAGACATTCGCTCCCGTGGCTAGAATGGAGGCTATTCGAATGCTCCTTGCCTTTGCTTCCTTTATGCAAATTAAGTTATTTCAAATGGATGTCAAATGTGCATTCTTGAATGGTTATTTACAAGAAGTATATGTTGCTCAACCCCCCGGTTTCGAAAATGAGAAATTTCCAAATCATGTTTTTAAACTTGACAAAGCGCTCTATGGTTTGAAACAAGCTCCAAGGGCTTGGTATGAGCGTCTTTCAAAATATCTTTTAGAAAATAATTTCAAAAGAGGGTTGATTGACAAAACTCTTTTTGTGAAAACAAAAGGTAAAGATTTATTAATAGTTCAAGTTTATGTTGATGATATTCTTTTCGGTGCTACTAACGATTCCCTTTGCAAAGAATTTTCTGAGATTATGTGTAGGGAATTTGAGATGAGTTTAATGGGAGAGTTGAACTTCTTCCTTGGATTGCAAGTTAAACAAGAGAAAGGAGGTATATTTATAAATCAAAGCAAATACGCAAGAGATCTCCTTAAGAAGTACAATATGACTCAATCTAAAGAGGGTAAGACTCCTATGAGTTCGTCATTACTTTTAGATCAAGATGAAAATGGTAAGTTAGTAAATCAAAAGGAATATCGAGGTATGATTGGATCTCTTCTCTATCTCACGGCAAGTAGGCCAGATATTATGTTTAGTGTGTGTATGTGTGCTCGTTTTCAAGCTAACCCCAAAGAATCTCATTTGAGTGCAGTTAAGAGGATTTTACGCTATCTCAATGGGACAAAGGATTTCGGTCTTTGGTACCCTTGTAATAGTAACTTTGAACTTGTTGGATATTCAGATGCTGATTTTCCAGGTTATAAAGTAGATAGAAAGAGTACTTCAGGTTGCTGTCAATTCTTGGGATCATCTCTCATTAGTTGGCATTCAAAGAAACAAAATTCGGTGGCACTCTCTACTGCCGAAGCCGAATACATTGCAGCTGGTGCTTGTTGTTCACAAATTTTGTGGATATCTCAACAATTAAGAGACCTTGGGTTAGACTTCAAAGGCATACCTATTAAGTGTGACAACACGAGTGCAATTTCCATAACGAAGAATCCAGTTCATCACTCTCGCACTAAACATATTGATGTTATACATCACTTCATACGTGATCATGTGGAGAAAGGAGACGTATCTATATCTTTTATTTCTACTGATTTGCAACTCGCTGACATCTTCACCAAGCCTTTGAGCGAAGAACGATTTAACTTTATTCGTCTTGAGCTTGGAATGTTAAATGGGGATGCATCCTCGTAGGGGGAGCTATTTGAGTAAGTCGTATATGTTTATTTTTGCATGTGTATGTCAAAGTCTTGACACTCTTGTCATTGCCTTGACGTACTGTCACTTTTTAATATTAATATTGGATCAAAATCTTTGGTACTTATCCTATAGATAATTATCAAATATTTATTAAATGATTTTTGAAATGTTTTGGATACAAAAATTGCGGATGGATCTGTTTATTTTGCTTTCAATGTTTTTAAAATCTCATTCCATTCGTTTTAAAAATTCTCATGGCCTTGAAGCTGTTTTCAAAGTTTTCCGCGTATTTTATTTTTAGCTTTCAAAGCCTTGACTAATTGATTTTTTTTTTAAACAACGCCTTTTTGTTTTCATGTCTTTAAAGGTTTTACTGTGTTATATCTTTTCACTATTTTGAACAAGTCTTCTTGTGATCCAACATTTATATTTTCCCACCTTGTCGGAAGACAAAAAGGGGGAGAGTATTTATGTATTATCTATTTAAAGGGGAGAATATTTTTGGTCATGCATTTTATTCTTTGACATTTGCATATAATGTTTTGTCTTCCATCAAGGGGGAGATTGAAGACTCCACCTTGATTACTAATGTTTTTATGTTTAATGATGGAAGTCAAAATGCAAAGTCAAATAGAGTTGAAAACTTGATGGAAACCAAAATGCATAGAGTTGACAAATGTGTTGGAAATAATGGAAGCTATAATACAAAGCTTTATGCATTCTGTCAAAGGACGAGAATAACTCTTGAGCCACGTCTTCAAAAGCTTGAGCCACGTCTCAAAACAGTCAGCAAAGTTTAAACACTTTGTCAAAGGATAAGAATATTCTAATTGCCTATCTTGTGTTTTATCCTTTCCCTATTTCACTTATTTTATGCTCTAACCTAACTTATTTATACATGATTTTACTGTCAAAGATATATCTTATTTTCAGCAAATAAGTGATGCTCATATATGTTGAAGATTGTTCAAGTTAATTTTGGTAAATACTAAAATACAAGCATTGTGGTTATGGAAGACGAAATCTGTTTTGAAGCTTCAAGGTGCAGCAAATAAAGTGAAATATTCTTGCTGTAATATATTCAATGATATCAATCTTCTACAGCCAAAATGAATTATTCTCTACAGCCATATTGGAGGAAATATTGCTGAAAGTATTGAAGGCAAATCAGATTTTCAGCAGCCTATTTTGAGCCTCCTTTCAACGGCCTGAAATCAAGTTCAGTATATATTCAAAGCTTTGAAGCTGAAGAAAGCAAGGGAGACAGCGTGAGACACAACGAAACAAAAAGAAAAGAGCAGAAGCTTTAATCGTGAATTTCAGTCACAAGCACATCAACAAAGCTTCATTATTTTCTCTCTAGTTCCATAAACTTTTCTTGTATTTAGATTGAGAGAAAATCAAAGTATAATCTCTTGAGCATTTAAAAGAATTATTTATAGAGAGTGTTATACTAAGAGTATACCCATAATACTCAAACGTATAGAAAAAGAGAGAGCTTTTTATTACTAGGATCTGAGATGCTAAAGTGTAGCTGGGGTGCTATGGAGTAGAAGATGGGGATTAAGATCTTCTAGGGTGCTTTAGATCTCTAAAGGAAGTAATAAAAGAACGAGTTGAATCCTAAGGGTTGAACAACCCTAGGCGGAGACGTAGGCAAATTAGTTGCCGAACTTCGTATCAAATCTCCGTGTTTTGTCTCATCTCATTTCTGCCTTCATTGCTTACGTTTTATGTTTGCTTCGCTCATCAATCAAAGCAGCGAACAGTCAAAGCCTGAGCAAAAGCCTTTGAAACCAATTTCAAGGCTTTGACGTCCAGTTTCAAAGATAAGCCTTATTGCTTATATTCCGCCTTTGAAAGTCAGTTCAAGACCTTGAGATCCTGAACGCGAAAATCGGTTATACTCTATTCACCCCCCCCCCCCCCCCCCCTCTAGAGTATAATTAATCATATTCCATCTCCTTATTGATTCTTCAATAGTCATCTTAATTTATCTCAAAAACATTTTTAAAACTCATTTAAACCATTTTGTCGATTCAATTAAAAAAAACTAACTAAGTTTTACTCAAAGTGGAGGAACAAGCATGTACTTTTGCAAGTCAATACTTCTTCTCACTTGTATTGATGGTTCGGTGTAGGAATTTAAAACTTTGTATTTGTAATTAATCAATTAACTACATAATTCTCAAAATCATTGAAATATTTCAATGTGATAACTTTATTTTATTTTATAAAATTTGAATTAGTTATAAAGCTGATTCCACATAATAACATCCGAATATAAGCATATCTCTTAATTTTTTGTTATAGAACTTAATTCTTAAAATAACCTTAGAATAATATTAAAATAAAAGTATAAAAGTTAGATTTTACTTTTAACAAAATACAAGTAGATTATGTCTTAGTATATATATAATAAAAGTTATATTATGTATTAACCTTAGATATATAAGAGTAACAAAAATATTAGTTTTTGAATTATGAACTTAATTACATTATTCAAAATATTCATTGATATTAATTCAAAAAGTAAACTAATACTAGTATAAATGTAAATAAAGATATGTATCTTACGTGTTTCAAATCACATTTTATTATAATAAACCTGATTTTCTAATGTAGACATGAAATTGTGTCTCCCCGCCTAGATGTACGATGACGAACCAACCGTTGCGAGTGGATTTAGCTTGGATCGCGATTGAGTATGTGAAAACTCAAAATCATCTCAAAATCAAACTCCTGAAAGGCCTAAAACACCAACCCGAGCCCAAGATATTAACCTTAGCCCAAACACACAACCCAAGTCACAAAAATCACATCATCAAACACCCAATCTAACCCCTAAAATCGAGCAAAACAAGTAACTTGAAGTTGGCGTCAAACGCTAGAATTGAATCTAGGTTAGCTTCAGGCGTCCAATGCCAAGTTTATGCTTTGAGCTATAGCCATGCGTTTGATGTTGACCCTTGGCGTCAAACGCCCACTTTGCTTCTGGCGCTTGAACTGAAATGGAATATGATCTCTTGTTAGTTTCTATAATATCCCGTATTTTAGAAATTATATTAAAAACTTTATATGTTAAATTTTATTTAAAATTAAATGTACATTATATATTAGCATTTTAAATAAAATTATTTTAAGAACGTTTTAGTACAATTAAATAATTTAAAAAGTATTTTGGACCAATTATAATTATGGACCGTCATTTATATATTATATTATATAATTTTATTAAGAAAATTATTTAATTTCATAAATAAGTATTTAATTCCTCAAATATTCCATTAAATTTGCAACAAGCCCTCCAAAATATCTCAAAAAATATCCCAAGTATCTATTTTTATTCTAAAATATTCTAGAAGATTTTAAAATATTATTCTTACCAAAAAAATCAGTTAAGAGATTTATAAAGATTGTTTTTTTTATTTAAAACTGATAATGTTAAGAATTGGATATATTTACCAAAAAAAATTAAAAAAAAATAAAAAAATTCGACCATATCTAATAATGGAAAGCTTCCATGATTATAATTTTAAAAAAATTTCATTAAAATTATTATTATATTTATTTTATCCTGATTTAAAGGATAGTTTTAGTTGAAAAGTTAGTTTTAATTTAAAAATAATAGATTTTCAAAAAAATTAAAAATAAAAATAAATTCTAACCTTATTATATCCTTTTTCTATGATTGATATTTCAAGAAAAAAAAATATTATAAAATTTTATCTTTTTTAACTCATTCTAATTGGTTTGTTTTGAATTAAATGATTTTAATTGGTTAAACTATTTAATAATTAAATTATTTTAAAAATAAATTATTTTTATGAAAATTTAGATGATAATTATCATTTTAAATTTAAATTTAGTGTTTTTAAATTTAAAAATTTATCCTAAGTTCTACTATAAATAGACCCTTTAATGTCACATAATTCTTCACACAAAAATTTTAAACTCTTTTTACTTCTCTCAAACTTTCACCCTCTCTTTCTAGTCTCTCTCTTCATCCCTTTGGCCATCTTAAACCACCAACAACCACCAACCACTGTGAGCCTCCTCTTTTCTCTAACTATTTTAATTATTTTACAAATTATTTAGTTCTTAAAACTATTTTTAAATTTCATTAAAGTTTTAATATTTTATGCATATTATTATATTAAATTATGTTGATTAGTTCATATTAATTGATAGGAATATCATCTTGAAGTTTAATAGGAAGTTTCTAGGAAGTACTAGAATTTAAGATACGTATATATGTTAAATTTTTTTATGTGAAATTAAATATTTTGTTGAATTATATTATATTAAGATACTTTCATTATGTATTTTTCTAAATAAATTATAATTTAAATTTTATCCATGTGCCATTTTTTATATATGTATATATATGGTTATTTATTTGAAATTTCGATTTAAAAAAAAAGTGATGATATACATTTATCTTATTTGATTTAATATGTATCATGTTTTAAAAGGGCCAAATGGCATTCGATATTTAATAATTTTCAAAGAGTTTTAATAATTAAAATAAGGTATTTTTATTTAAAGAAGTTATAAAAGGAGAGTTATTATTATTATACATTACCGCTTGATTTTATAATCAAGAAGAGTTTATGCTTATTATTATATACATTACTGCTTGTTGGCAAATAAAAGAAAACTCTAAGGATAGATCCATGATGGGATAACTAACTTTGGGGGTGTGCACACTTAAGATCAAGGAGGTTTAATAAGAAGAGAAAATTGTTTTTATTAAGTGTTTATATAATTCCATTTATATTGGATTATTATAAAGGAAGGTTTGAAGTTTATTAATATATAAGAAGGCAAGTTTGAAATAAAGGAATTTAAAAGTCAAAGTATTTCTTTTAGCATGTATACGTACACAGTGTTTTTATACTGACATGTATTTTCCTATTTATTTTGGTTCACCCTATTTATCATTTATGGTGAGTAGGTTTGCAGGAATAAATGTACATGGCAGCATTACATCAAGGGGCACATACTAGTTAGGAGTTTTCATAATTTTTCTTAATCAACTTTTGTACCTTTGGACAATCAAAATTATAATTATTTTTTTATAAATAAATCAAGTTTTTCTTCCGCTGGAATATAGTAATTAGTTAGCACAGCCAAAGCATGGTAACACGTGGCGGTAATACCCCTAAGTTACTAAAATTACTACCATTATTATTATATTAGTAATTTAGGGAGATTATTAAAATCAGAATTTATATCAAAGTAGTTAATTAGAATTTTTATTATTAATTTATTAAAAAATCAATAATCAAATCAAGTGTCACTTGATGTAATGCTCCCATGCACATTTATTCCTGCAAACCTACTTACCATAAATGATAAATAGGGTGAACCAAAATAAATAGGAAAATATGTGTCACTGTAAAAACACTATGTACGTATACATGCTAAAAGAAATACTTTGAATTTTAAATTCCTTTATTTCAAACTTGCCTTCTTATATATTAATATACTTCAAACCTTCCTTTTATAATAATCCAATACAAATGGAATTATATAAACACTTAATAAAAATAATTTCCTCTTCTTATAACCCCTCCTTGATTCTAAGTGTGCATACCCCCCAAGTTAGTTATCCCATCACGGATTTATCTTTGGAGTTTTCTTTTATTTTCCAACAAGTGGACTTTGAAGCATGAACCCTTCTTGATTATGAAATCAAACGGTAATATATAATAATAATAAGCATGAACCCTTCTTTATTATGAAATCAAGCGATAATGTATAATAATAATAATAATTCTCCTTTTATAACTTCTTTAAAAACAAATACCTTGCTTTAAATATTAAAGCTCATTGAAAATTATTAAATCTCAAATGTCATTCGACCCTTTTGAAACATGATATATATTAAATAAAATAAGATAAATGAATATCATCATTTTTTTAAATCGGAATTTCAAATAAATAACCATATATATACATATATAAAAAAAATGGCGCATGGCTAAAATTTAAATTATAATTTATTTAGAAAAATACATAATAATAAAAATATCTTAACACAATATAATTCAACAAAACATTTAATTGCACATAAAAGATTTAACACATATGCGTACATTAAATTCTAGTACTTTCTAGAAATTTCCTATTAAACTTCAAGATGATATTCCTATTAATTAACATGAAATAATCAATATAATGCAAAACAATAATTTACATATAATATCAAAACTTTAATTAAATTTAGAAATAGTTTTAAAAACTAAAAAATTTGTAAAATAATTAAAATACTTAGAGAAAAGAGGAGGCTCACGGTGATTGATGGTTGTTGGTGGTGCAAGGTGGCCGAAGGGATGAAGAGAGAGACTAGAGAGAGAGGGTGAGAGTTTGAGAGAAGTAAAAAGGGTTTAATAATTTTTATGTGAATAATTATGTGAGTTTAAAGGGTCTATTTATAGTAAAAATTAGGATAAATTTTAGGATTTAAAAAAACTAAAAGATAATTTTAAATTTAAAATGATAATTATCTTGTAAATTTTTAGAAAAATATTTTATTTTTAAAATAATTTAATTATTAAATAGTTTAACTAATTAAAATCATTTAATTCAAAACAAACCAATTAAAATTAGTTAAAAAAGATAAAATTTTATAATATTTTTTTCTTAAAATATCAATCATAGAAAAAGGATATTATAAGTTTATAATTTATTTTTATTTTTATTTTTTTGAAAATCTATTATTTTTAAATTAAAACTATCTTTTCAACTAAAACTATCCTTTAAATTAGGATAAAATAAATATAATAATAATTTTAATTAATTTTTTTAAAATTCTAATCATGGAAGCTTTCCATGATTAAATATGGTCTAATTTTTTTATTTTTAGTTTTTTGGTAAATATATCCATTTCTTAACATTATCGGTTTTAAATAAAAAAATGATTTTTATAAATATCTTAACTGATTTTTTTTGCTAAGAATAATATTTTAAAATCTTCTAGAATAAAAGTGGATACTTGGGATATTTTTCGGGATATTTTGGAGGGCTTTTTGGAAATTTAATGGAATAATTGAGGAATTAAATACTTATTTATAAAATTAAATAATTTTTTAATAAAATTATAAAATATAATATATATAAATGGTGGTCCATAATTATAATTAGGCCAAAATACTTTTTAAATTATTTAATTGTACTAAAACGTTCTTAAAATAATTTTATTTAAAATGCTAATATATAATGTATATTTAATTTTTAATAAAACTTAACATATAAAGTTTTTAATATAATTTCTAAAATACGGGTTTTACAATGACAAGACGTGGTGGTTAAGGCAATATTGTTGTGGTCGTCTACTGCTAAGATAAGCTATTAATGACGTTGCTGCCGATGAGGAGGAGGTAAGTGAGAGAGTATCACTGTGGTTGTGGGGTGGTTGTCTTTGTCAATGTTGCGGCTGCTGTTGATGGAAACACAATAAAGAAAGAAAGGGTGCAGAAGTAGGAGGCAAAGACCAAGAGAAGGAGAGTGTGCGGAGGCTAGCAGTTCCATGTGGTATTTTCCGTTTGTGTTGTCATTGCTTAGGAGGAAGGAAAAGACAAAGGAGATGAATAGGCGGAAGAGAGGAAGAAGGTGAGGGATTGATGAGCGAGAGGAGGGCATGAAAAGTGAGTTGTGGATGTCATTGGGAAGAACAAGAAAAGAAGTGGGAAGGGAAAAAAGTGACAGTTGGGAAGGAGAAAAGGAAATAGAGAGGGGAAAATAAAGGAAAAGGAAAAAGAAAAGAGATAAGGGTAATTTAGCCCTTTCACCAACTTTAGCTATATATATAAATAGCATTAATTGTACATGTATTATCTTAGTATAAAAGAAAAACAAAATACAAAGAGAAATCCATCCTTTTATGGATTTCTAAATAAATTTATTCATTTAGATTATAATTAAATTGAAATCAATAAAAGTTTAATTTACCAAAGCATTTTAATTTCTGGAAGCTTAATTCAAATTAAAGATATTTATCCTATCTATATAAAAAATCAAATATCTCGTTAACTAATCATACTCTTAGAAAATAAAATAAACTAATTAAATATAATAATTATTTAATCAACAAATTCAAAAATTTGGGTTATTACATTTGGATTTTCCCCTTAAAACTTAATTTTTTACAACATTGTGTAAATTAAAATTCCCCAAACCCAAATTTCCCATGTTTTTCTCCACGTTCCATTTCTCTATAAGTTTAAATCATAATTAGGATTAAAATTTTAAATAAAACATAAAGTTGAATCAAATAAACTTAATTCAACGCAAAAAGTGAAGTCATATGATCCGGCTAAAAGGTTTCGTATTCTAACCAAAACGTTACTTAAGTTCCTTATTTTCCCAAAAGTGGTAATTAAAAAATATCTCTCTTAACTAATTCTCCCAATCCAAAGTACAACCAAATCCTTATTCCGACCTAAAGCCAAATCAATTTTCATCACATTCAAAATAATCTTGTATAATGCAGAGTATGTTCTTTAAAAGTATACCTTTTTCATATGTTCATGGTTAATTAGAGGATTAAATTAGATAAAAGGGTTTTGGAAGTAATGACCCCTAAAATTTAATTTTGGCAGACCATATATTAAGGACATGTTCAAATTACATTAAAATATTTAATCACCAAAAATAAATTTTAATTAGTAGACATCAGTTTTAATCAATAAAAAAACAGTAGTCTCTTCATTAAAAAAAATAGTAGTGAGTCAGTAAAAATCAATTTTAATCCATAAAAATAAGTTACAATCAATAAAAAAAACTATTTAAATAAGCAAAATTAGTTTAAATTTAGTAAAAATCAGGTGAAATAAAGTGATCCAAAAAGTACATTTAATTTTATTCCTCTTATATGAAGGTGCAAGTGTAAAATTTTTCCCATAATATACTTGCCAATTTATATTTTGATCATTATATCTCTAATTATATAAAAGTAAAAATTATAAAAAGTTGATATCTTAAAACTATATATTATTACGAATTTAGAAAGATATCAAACAAATATATTTTTTGAGGATAATTTACAAAGAGTTATAACAATACTTATAAATAGGATAAAAGTTTAACGATCACAACTTTAAAAATAAGAGGAAACTAGCATATGTCCGTGCAATATTACGGTATTAAATTTGGTAAACGAAACTAAAAAGTTGGATTATTAATATACAATGTAAAGTGGATTCAAAATATAACAAATATTTAATTTGATGATTTAAAGTTTTTCATATCTTGCTTAAGATAATAAAAATCTTTATCCTATTTGTTTAGAAGAATTGCTACAACTCTTATTTCTTAATTCTCTTATGTTGGAGCATGTAGTACTTCTTATTTTATGAAGATGTCTCCACTATTTTCAAATTATCAAACACATCAGACGAAGGCATGGAAGGACCATACAATCCTCGATCATAGAATACACTAAAATACTCAAATATAAGATTGACTACATAAAATTAGAATAAAAACATTAAAATGTGAAACTTCTTCACATCCTTAGCCAAATGGAAAAGTAATATAAACCATGCACTGAAACCACATCATATAAACATCAGCTACTGATCCCAACTCCTTAATCATTCAAAAGTAACCACTATTCTTCCTATCCTAAGTCTTTCCCTTTATAGTCTACTTCCTATTTTAATCATATCTTTATCTCCCTCAAACAATCAGAGATGGAAGAGACATCATTCATTGTTTAGAGTATTGTGGCTACAGATAGGCCGGGCGCATCCATGAACGAACAAATCTGTCAGATTAAGTCTAATACTAACATCAAATATATGTAAATCCACCTTGACTAATTACCATAATGGTCTATTTGGAAACTTGAATTTCATTTGAAATTCTACATGATGCAAATGAATTTTTTGGAGGTCAAAATCATTTGGAATTGGATTTGATGAAATCCATGCACTCATTAAAAAGGGTCATCTCCTAGTATTTCCAAATTCACTTCAAATAATTGTCATTTCAAGTCCCATTGTCATGGTCGGTTGATGGTTCCTCTTTACTTTTTCTCACTGTACTACTTCACCCCCTTCAATTTTCTCCCCTTTAGCCCTCTTTACACCATTGTTGATAGGTATGAATGAACGAACTAATGATGAAGCTTTTTTCACTCTCCTCAAATTGGTTATAACTTCATTACTTCTCTCATTTGGTAATTGAAGCCCTAGTTTTTCCCAAACATAAGAATTGTAATTGAATGTTATGATTTCAACTAAAAGAATGTAAATGACACATTTGAAACAAAATGTAGATTCCCTAACACTACGTAATGGTAATTAACCAAATATTCAGAACATAGTGGAACACATGCAAACAACAACCACTAAATATAATAACATCTGCTGAAACAAAATTAATGAAGAACCACAAAATAAAACTATTGCAATTTCAAAGTAACAAAATAAAAGAAATATGCATACAGATATAACAGACATAAAGAGATGAGATATCGACAGATAGAACCTTCAATGCCAAGCAACACGATGGAATACATAAGGAGAAAAGATTGTATTGTGCAACACTTACCCCTCTAGAACCATTAACACCGTCAAATTTTACATTATGCTCACCATCAAAAATTTCATTCTTCTCTAGTTCACCACAACTAGTCCTTCTGTACCCATTGCCAACTCCCCTCTCACCACTACGGTTTCGATTCTCATTTATGTATTTCCTCTCTTCATCTCGGTGCTTATATCTTTATTAACATTCACTTGCCTACTTAGCTATTTAGAATCATTACCATGAACCTGGTCCTCATAACCTCCCCTCTACCATTATTACTTCGTCTTTCCTTCCAGTATCGCCTATGCCCGTCTGCGGCATGGTAATATTGACATTGAACCTCATAGCCTTTCCTCTCACCACCATAATTGTGGTTTCCATTCTTGTATCGCCGTTGCCCATCTCTTGCCCCATTACCCTGAAATTTCTGTAGATTAAGGCAAGACCTTGATCGTAAAAATCAAGGACCCCTAACACAAAGCAATATTATCAACACATTTAAAAGCATAAATCAAGAAATCATGCAAGTCAACCTCTTTAACACACAAGAAACACATTAAAACACAAAATACTTTCTTTCATATTTCCCATGACTTCTCCTCTCACCATCATAACTCCTTCGCTCATCCCCATTTACCATCCCTTGGCTTTTTGAAACACCTTATCAATGGCCTTGGCCTTGACCACAAACTCTACTATCCTAACTTCTATAAAAAATTCTACCATCATTTCGATCATCATTTCCCTGGAAGCCACCATTCCCACAACTTCTATCCCTACGGCTTCAACCACCTTTCCTAACACCATTATCATTGTGCTTGAATTAAACCAACAAATGAATAAATTAATATTAACCATGAAAAACTAACATAATTTCATAACATTAACAAAGTACATCAATAATAATACGGAGTATCATCAAAATAATAACATTATAAATTGCAAGATCTATGAATTACATGTAAAAGATTATTTGGAATACTACTAAGATATTTCATTTGAACATCAGAATAACCCATCAATTTGAGTACTAAACATGAATCACAATAATAACTAAACCTTTCAAAGAAACCAAAATTGGATTAAAATAATACAAAACATAAAATAAAACAAAAATTAACCCCACAAAATCAATAACTATAATAGATAAACATATTTAAAGAAATACACTAATATTAAATCACGACAGGAATTGGAATCCACATAATCGACAACTTTTATAAATTAAACTATATTTTCAAGCTAACAAATTAATTAGAGTCCTGAGTAGGAATAAATCATAATCAAACAATAATAAAACCCAAGGGATAAGATATATAATATTACAAAAAATTACACATTAGGGGAAAAAAAAGATCCCACAAAGGTTTCAACTTGAATAAATCAAACAATGACAAAAACCCAATAAAAACAAACAAAAAAGAAGCAAATCAAAACAATAAACATTAAAAAAATAATTAAATACCAAATTCAAAGGATTAAGTCTCAATTTGCGCATGCATCAAGTTATTGACTTTCTTTACAACGAGACTAAAGGAGAATAGTAGTATGAATACCTGTTGTATCGGTGAAAATAATTCGGTTTGAATGAAGTTGTGATGGATATTGTTGCGTTAAGCATCAAATTTTCATACTCTAGAATCTTATATTACTATATGGTGTGTTGGTTATACAATTTAAGATATTTGATAAGATTTTAAAAGGTTTAGGATGGGTAAACGTGGGTTTGATGTTTTTGTTTTCACTTATGCAAGATTATCCTCTTGATCAAATTTTAAAAGATTTAGAATGGGTAGACGTTGGTTTGCTGGTTTTGTTTTTCAGTTATGCAAGCTTATCCTCTCAATTTTTTTTAAACCGAAGCAACGTGTTTTAAAATTATGTTTCAACCAAACCTACGATTAAGTAGTTGCCTGAATCTAATTTTTTTCTTTTTCACCCGAAGTAATGAAGAGTCTCATATTCTAATTTGAATGGCTCATATTCATTCATGCTTGTAAATAATAATACCCCCTCTATTCTTTTTTTTCCCTTCCCATTTGGAATTAGGGAAGAAACCAAGACAATATTAAATATCATTAATATTATAATTCATATTAATCTAAAAATAAGAAGAAATTCTATTAAAAAATGATGCAAGTGGGTTGAATATTAAATAAGTAGTGGAATTTATAAAGTCAATGCAATTAAACAATTAAAAAATAACCAATGTATTACATATCATATGAATAGTGATTTCAATCAATCTTTTTCACCCAATCACATTATTAAACTAAAATAAAAGACTACAAATTAAAACAATATTTTAAAATTTTTAAATGGGAAAAATGAAAAACAGAAACTAAGATACATAGAGTATCAATTTAGGATGTTTGATTAGATTAACAAGTCTGGCAAAGAAGAAACCCAAAAAATAATTAGCAAGTTTGGGCTTTGGCTTGCTGTATAAGGAAGGTACCATTAAGACGTCCCGATTTCACAAAGAACGGAGTACATTCCCGGTCTCCTCCCAATTTCTCTTCCTCGTCCTCTCCGTATATCTGGTTTTTGATTAGGTTAGGGTTCCGGCGATCAAAAGGCTCGAAACATGGCGACATCTGTGAGTTCGGCCGGAGCAATGTTGGCGATGCTGAGCGAGAATTCAACATCACTGAAGCTTCACGCTCTTTCCAACCTCAACACTTACGCACAGTTTTTATGGCCCGAGATCTCCACTAGCATCCCTCTCATGTATGTATCTTTTTTTTTTTTTTTAAATCTAGTTTGTTTATTTCTTTTGTTAGTTGTTCGTTTTTGATTTTTAGGGTTTTTTTGCCGAGGTTGTCAATTGGCTTAGATCTACAATCTACTAGGGACTTGATATCGTCTGGCTTATTCAATTCCTTTTATTTTTCTTTTGCTAAAGCATTGATTATTCTTCTATCATATCCTAATTATCTAAAAATCAAGGATCTGGATTGCCATTTGGATAACCTGACTCTGGATTGTGATTTGCAGAGAAAGTTTGTATGAAGATGAACAATTTTCTCAGAGACAGCTTGCAGGATTGGTTGCTTCTAAGGTAATTACCAGTCTTAAATTTCTACTTTGCACACATTTTACGTCAACTACATGTTTTGTAATGATCTATTTTTGCAGGTTTTCTATTTCTTAGGTGAGCTAAATGATTCTTTGGCGTATGCCCTCGGTGCTGGCCCATTATTTGATGTTTCTGAGGATTCTGACTATGTTAGAACTCTTCTAGGTAAATACCCTTATATTTTCTATGTGCAAATTATGAATTGTTGTTGAAAGATAGCTGGAAGGCTGGAACTTAATGATATTGTTTCTGTCATCTTTTCTTCTCTCAGACAAAGCCATTGACGAATATGGTAGTCTCAGAAACAAAGCTGCTGAGTCCAAGGAAGAAGCTGTCAACATTGACCCCAGGCTTGAGGCTATTGTGGAGAGAATGTTGGACAAGTATGCCTCTTCGTTCTTGTCCATACCATTCTATTCTTTGTGCTTTACTTTTCCTTGTTTAATGTGCTCTTCCTTTTTGTTTAGCTGCATTTTGGATGGGAGATATCAGCAAGCCATGGGAATGGCAATTGAGTGCCGAAGATTAGATAAACTTGAGGAGGCAATCATGAGGAGTGATAACACTCCTGGATGTCTTTCATACTGTATTAATATTGCCCACTCCTATGTTAACCGTGGAGAATATCGCCGGGAGGTGAGAATTTTTTCACGCTTGCCAAATTCCACTATACCATATTTTGCTTTAGGAACCTGCTCTTTGTCTTTATAATATGCTCTACATGTAAAGTCATAATGGGACGTATTTTTGCATTTTGTTTCCTGTAAAACAAATAATAGGTCACCCGAGATAAGAGTTGGCTTAATGAACAAAAATTATGATTAATATGGAAAGATGCCCTAGACTTAGGATATATGGTGTCAATGTTTCCTACTTATACTTGGATGACTAGATTTCGAATTAGTAAATAGATGTAAACCACCTTCTTATTTGGTAGGAGAACTAGTTTGTAGTTTTGATTTTGATTGTTCTCTTGTGTGCACCTTCCTTGATTCAACCAAATTTTACCTGTTTGCTTTTGGTGTGGAATTGCGGAAGCTCCATGAACTCTTGAAAATATTATTCTTGTTTTGCAATTGACGCTGCATTTTCTAGTTGCTTGGTGATGACAATTGGTGCGCTTGCCGAGTATGCTTGTTTTTGAATCTATCACATGAATTACAAATTTATGCCGGCAATTGTATATTTTTTTTTACATCTTTTGGATATGCTAGAGCCGGCAATGGGTTGGGTTCGTGTTCAACCCAATTGTGTACGGGTTGAGATTTGTCAACCCAAACCCTGTTTACTAATTGGGTTGAAAATTTCAACCTAACATACTATGGATTGGGTCAATTTGAGCCCAACATCTTTAAAAAGTAAAAGTCTTATAGTTTATGATTTTCCAAGTTCCAAGAAACGCGTAATGAACCCAAACCCATCTTTAGCTCTTTCCTTCTATTTCCAAGATTTTCATCATCATATTCAGAAACATCCACAAAGCATTTTTCCTTCTCCATTATTAACAACAAACGAGACAATGTAGATTGATATAGTTTAAATGTTTAATAAAGACATACAACTACCAATCATAATTCTTGTAACCATGGGGCATGGGTAGTGAAAACATAAGAAAATAGGGATAAAAAAAGGGACTATCAACATCATCTGTTGAACAGAAAATCCGATACATTTACTATCAACCATGGCGCAGAGCTTAGATTTATTGCAATTTGTGTTAGAACAATTGCACAAACAATTGCTTCTCTCAACTTGGTCGTGTCATATATTAACAATTCTGTCTAAGAATGCAGAGTTAATCCAAACGAAATTGAAAAATACCATTAAAATGATTAAATTACCCAAATTAATTGAAAATGATGAACTTGATGAAGCTGTTAGAAAGAGGCAGAATGAAACCGATACAGAGAGAGGCAGAGTGAAACTAAGAAAGTAAGAAGGCATGAAAAGAGGCGGCAAAGTAGTGAGATTAGGAGAACCGAGAAGAGATGAAGAGGTAGAAATGCATTATAGAAATTAGAAAAGCAGAGCTGCTAGGTTTAACTGATTAAGGCAAGGGTATTAGGGTATAATTTAACGCGACCCATAAAGAAAAATTGAGAAAAATAAAACCCAATTAATAAACAGGCTAGGTCGGGTTGATAATTTCTATTCGACCCACCTTGTTATCTATCGAGTTGGGTTGATCTATTTAAATAATCGGGTTGGTAGGATATGTCTTGTCATTGCTATGAGATGATGAGGTAGAACATCTGTTTCTGTTGCTGATCAGTATTTCACTTTGTTGGATATACTTTTATTGCATGTGTATCTTTTTCGATATGGAAGTCATTCCCAAGGCCTCAAGGGTACTTGTGTAAATTAATTAATTATTTTTTCTGTCCTTCCCAGTATCAAACCTGTACTTTAGGCTTCAAGGCATTATAAAAAGATTTCTTTGGACCTTCTATTTAAGAAAAAAAGGATCTTGCTTGTTGACATTGATATGATAAAACACTGTACTCTGGAATAAAAGGAGGGAAAGGAAGTTATCTATGCTGTTCTTTCATTATTTAACTTGACTTTGCTTTTTTCAGGTGCTTCGGCTGCTAGTCAGAGTTTATCAGAAGTTGCCATCTCCAGATTATTTGAGCATTTGTCAGTGTCTTATGTTTTTGTATCAACCTGAAGGTGTTGCAAGCATTCTGGAGAAGCTTCTCCGAGCAGAGAAAATGGAAGATACTTTGCTTTCGTTTCAAATAGCTTTTGATCTTGTTGAAAATGAGCATCAAGCTTTTCTTTTAAATGTGAAGGATCGCCTAACTAAACCCAAATCTACTTTATCAGAGCTGCCCATTTCTAATGAATCAGAGTTCTCTCAGATTGAAAATAGAACTGCTTCTGATGATGTGCTAATGGCTGATGGGGCTCTTGCCTCAGGCGTTGTTGTGGGAGAAATGGATCCCACAGAAGCTAGATATGCTGAAAGATTGACCAAAATTAAAGAGATATTGTCTGGAGAGACTTCCATCCAGCTGACTTTGCAATTTCTATACAGCCACAACAAGTGAGGCATTGTGTCCCCCTCCCCCTCCCCCCCCCCCCCCCCCCCAAATTTCTAGTTTAAGTGTTATCTTACTTAAGATCTGTTTCAATCCTCTCAACGTTTTTGGATGTAGGTCAGATCTCCTTATTCTGAAGACCATAAAACAATCTGTTGAGATGAGGAATAGCGTTTGTCACAGTGCAACAATATATGCAAATGCTATTATGCATGCGGGTACTACAGTGGATACCTTTTTAAGGGAGAATTTGGTATTGTTTTTATCTTTATCCCAAACATAGATATTATTTGGGAGGCAAGTAACTGAAAAAGTTGATCACTGATTGTATTTTTACTTCATTTTCCAGGACTGGCTAAGTAGGGCCACCAACTGGGCCAAGTTTAGTGCAACTGCTGGACTAGGTGTTATTCATAGAGGCCATTTGCAGCAGGGCCGGTCATTAATGGCACCGTACTTACCACAGGGTGGGGCTGGAGGAGGGGGCAGTCCATACTCTGAAGGTGGAGCGCTGTATGCTCTTGGTTTGATCCATGCTAACCACGGGGAGGGTATCAAACAGTTCCTTCGTGATAGCCTACGCAGCACCAATGTAGAGGTGCGGTGTTTTGTTCAAATGAAAATGTAACTGTGTCTCCACATGGTTTGTTTGGATTAATTATGCTTCATTTGTCATTGCAGGTCATACAACATGGTGCATGTTTAGGTCTTGGATTAGCAGCTCTTGGAACTGCAGATGAAGATATATTTGAGGACATTAAAAATGTGCTCTATACAGACAGTGCTGTTGCTGGTGAAGCTGCTGGCATTGGCATGGGCTTGCTTATGGTTGGTACAGCAAGTGAGAAAGCTGGTGAGATGCTTGCTTATGCACACGAAACCCAGCATGAGAAGATCATTAGGTAAAGCTAATTGTTTAATCTGGTATAAATTATTGTTGGCCGTCTATTTTGTCTCATATGGCTTTTGGGCTATCCAGGGGATTAGCGTTGGGTATAGCTCTTACAGTTTATGGAAGAGAAGAGGAAGCTGACACTCTAATTGAGCAAATGACTCGGGATCAAGATCCTATACTTCGTTATGGTGGTATGTATGCTTTGGCTTTGGCTTACAGAGGAACATCAAATAACAAGGCCATCCGACAGCTGCTTCACTTTGCTGTATCGGATGTGAGTGATGATGTTAGGCGAACTGCAGTGTTGGCTCTTGGGTTTGTGTTGTATACTGAACCCGAACAGGTTGGATTCAATCTATACTTGAGCTCTATTGTTTTAGATGTAAAAAAAATTGTGAAAGAAAAGGTATGAAGAGACAAGAAGGTCTGTGAAGAGCATTGATGAAGATGATTATTAATTCTACATTGATTGATTTCCCTTAAAAGATGCCTTAGAATCATCCCTATAAGGTAGCACCGAATGGCGGCTAGGTAGACTATTTTACAAAACCCAGCAGCCTATCTAATGAATGATTTAGCTATCTTGTCTTTGAAAGGTCCTTCCCTTATTCTCAGACTTTCTTAATTGACTCCCAGAGAAAATTGCTCTCACAATTGGTAGTATCTTATTATTTCCTTAATGGGTTGTTTGGTATGTGGGAATGAGAGTTTGGGGATGAGAAGGTTGAATGAGGATTGAGAATTATAACATTATGGCCAATGCCTTGTTTGGTTGGTGTTGGGATATATTGGGAACACTTGAGAAACTTGCCTATTATCAACTGCTTCCTTTGTATTAAGTCTTCAGGAATAGAAGGCAGCTATTCCCAAGCCCGATTCCCACCCTTGAATCCCAATCCCCACAACCATGGGACATTGAGATTATGAATGCATATCATAATGTAATTGTTGAAGCCCCTGAATGAAAAATTTATTTCATTTATGCTTTAAACATATAGAATGGAGGTACTGCTGTGGATCTTGTGAATTAGGGGAACTATTGTATGAAAACTATGAATCTGCTTAAGTGCTTTGTTGAACCAAATATGTATTATTGTCCTTTTATCTGCACTGGTGTTTGTATTGTTCTTTTAAACTCACACTTTGATTGCCCTTTTATTGACAGACACCTCGTATTGTGTCCCTGCTGTCTGAATCGTACAATCCACATGTTCGATATGGTGCAGCCTTAGCAGTTGGCATTTCATGTGCTGGCACTGGTCTGAGTGAGGCCATATCTTTGCTTGAGCCCTTAACATCAGATGTCGTTGATTTTGTTCGGCAAGGTGCCTTGATTGCCATGGCCATGGTTATGGTTCAGATTACTGAAGCTATGGACTCTCGGGTTGGAACATTCAGGTAATATATCTAGCTATTAGCTTTTTCACATTTTCCCCTTCCTGTTTCTTTGTTCATCATCCTATAATATTTCTGTTTTAGGCGACAGTTGGAGAAGATAATTCTCGACAAGCATGAAGATACCATGAGCAAGATGGGAGCCATTTTAGCATCTGGAATTCTTGATGCTGGTGGAAGGAATGTGACGATCAGGCTGCTTTCCAAATCAAAACATGATAAAATAACAGCGGTTGTTGGTCTTGCTGTTTTTAGCCAGTTTTGGTACTGGTACCCTCTCATATACTTCGTAAGCTTATCATTCTCGCCGACAGCCTTCATTGGGCTGAACTATGACTTGAAAGTCCCAAAGTTTGAGTTTCTGTCACATGCAAAACCTTCCTTGTTTGAGTACCCTAAGCCAACCACTGTTCCCACCACTTCTTCGGCTGTAAAACTTCCCACTGCTGTATTATCAACATCAGTTAAAGCCAAAGCTAAGGCGAAAAAGGAGGCGGAACAGAAAGAGAAGACTGTTGGGTCAGAGCCCTCAGCTTCCTCAACAGCCATGTTGAAAAAATCGTCTACAGAGAAGGAAGGAGACTCTATGCTGGTATGTCATTCATGTTCCGCTCTTATTTCTTGTTTTGATTTCCAGGTTACTGGATCATCTGATGTTTTTTTCCTTGTTATTGGCAGGTTGACAATCTACCAGAAAAGAAGGTTGAGCCGGAGTCTTTGTTTGAAACCTTAACTAATCCTGCTAGGGTGGTTCCTGCTCAAGAGAAATTTATCAAGCTTTTGGAGGGAAGCAGATATATGCCTGTTAAGCTGGCTGCTTCTGGTATTGTCCTCCTGAAAGACTTGCAGCCTGAGGAGCCAGAGATATTTTCTCTTACTGACACACCTGCTTCTGCAGCAACAAATGCTACATCTGTGTCCTCTGCACCAGCACAACAGGGAACTGTGGCTTCCATGGCTGTTGATGAGGATCCCCAACCCCCGCAGCCCTTTGAGTACACATCATGATTATGCTCAGTTCTGATACAATGTGTTCATGTGGGGTTTGTTGTATCTTGTTCATGGCTCTGGCGGTAATTGTCAATGTACTTGAAGCTCTCAATTTGGTGCAGAATTTCACGACTTGTTTTGAGCGGTACTGGCAGTGTTTTCCCCTTGTTGATATTGCATTTGTGCTTACAGTACTATCAAAAGATGTGAACTGGTTGAGAAAATAGTCTATATGATTTGACTGAGGAAATGTCTTATTCCGTCGCGGCCTGTGAGTGCCGCTCCCTCCTTTTCTCTCTTGTACGATGCAATCTAGTGCAATCCTTATTTTAGTCCAGATGGTCCGAGTTTAGAAACAGAATACCACTCAGTGCTCAGTCTGATGATTCCTAGCTCCGACGTTATTTTTTATTGTGCATGAATTATTTATTTCTTTATGTTTTGCCCTTTTTTTAACTTGCAATTTTTTAATTTATTTTTGCTCTATTTAAAAGTTTGACATTGATTTTCTTTCGTGAACTATATTTAGAAAAAAATATAATCATGTCATCATGTGGGATAGTGTATTTTAAGAAGTGTTACAAGTAAAACAAATACAGTACAATTTATGAGTTATTTCCTTGTTCATAGATAAGATGGTAAGACTTCTTTACCATCTTTTAATGGTTTTGAGTTTGAATTATAAGAATTAATACTTTGAAATTAATATTGCAATAAATATTACAGGCTTATTCCTCTTTACTACTCCAAGTAAAAATTCAAAATAGAGCTACAAGGAAAAGGAAGAGTGGCTTTACAAAGTAAGTTTATTTCTATTCCACATATATTCTACTTTGTAGTTTCTAAAAATTAAAAAAAAAAAAGCAACCTATTCCTTAGTAGGAAATGATTCGTTCGTTCAACTACATGAACCTTCATTTTTACTCAAATGACTTCTAAATCTTGAGATTACATATTTGTTTTCTTCAACAAATTATATACTACCACAAGTGATATGCTCGGAAGTTACTCAAACAAGTACTCTATGCACTAGCTATAGTTCAAAGTGCTTCCTTTGTCAAATTTAGCCCCAATGTCTCTCTCCATAACAAGGAAGTTCTCGTTAGGGTTCTCAAGATGCATCATGTTCACAACTTTGGGGACCACCGTAGAGTTTCGATTGATGTCAAAAGGGGCAATGAGAACGACTTTCAGCCCTGGTTGAAAGAATTGCAAAGAAGATTATTTCCTAGAGTTATATTTCTCTCCAAACTAGTGAAATTGATCCTAATCACTCAATGACCTCCAACATTCTAAGCTTCCCTCTTGATTCCAATCTCGGTTTCGAATAAGGTGAATGCTTTGAACACTAGGTTTTTTTGGGCAAACGCTACTTCAGGAAAAGACAAGGGTATATATTGGGTCAAAAAGAGTACTATTTGTCTTAAGGGCTTGGTGGTCTGGGAATCCGCGATCTCCGATCCTTGAATGATGCTCTCCTTTAAAGCAAGTTTGAAGTACACACCTAAACCCTCAGCTGCTACTCTTTACGGTGTATAGAGCAGGGCACCTTTCGCTTTGTCTAAAGTAGTTCTTCCTTCCTAGCGAAGAATGGGTTTGTCCTTGGGAAGAAAATGGTTCAGAAGAGCTGAAAAGTTGTGCCTTGATGGATGTTCCTGGAAAATTGGTTCCCAAAATTAGGTCAATGTGGCAAGCGAGATATGGGTGGATGGAGGGGTCCCTGAATTAAAATCGAATGTCACTCTTCGAAATGCCAATTAGAAGGTGGCAGACTTTATCGACACAAACTTCGGCTAGTGGAAAGCACAAAAAGTCTGCAACAACTTCGAAATAAAAGATGATAACTCTATCCTTGCAATGGAGCTTCCCAGAACAGGATCCGAGGACCTTCTGGTGTGGAACTATCATCCGACCGGACATTACTCGGTTAAGATAGGCTATGCTTTCCTCCAGAGATATAATTCTGATTGGAACACCTAGATTGAGGATACTTCCATCTTCAAAACCATATGGGGAATTAAGACTCCCAAAATGGAAACACCTTCTCTGGAAAATTTTGTATGGGGCGCTGTCAATAAAAAATATCTCCTAAACAGAGGAATGGATTTAGATCCTTTGTGTATTTTGTGTGGTAATGGGCATAGAAGACAAGGAACACATTTATAAGCATAAAAATAACCTGGTTTACTAAATCAAATAATTAGAAAGAGGATATGAGTCATCTTAGTGATATAAGCAACAACCAAGGAGATTATGGAAAAAGGAGATTAAAGAATCCGAGGAACCTGGATCAAAGTCCAAGGAGTTAGATTAATAGATGAATCGACTCAAAGGCTCATAGCAGAGACACAACAAGTAACATAGATAATTAACCCTTAATTTGGTTTCTCCGCCTCCGCCTCCTCTATACTCGGTTTTATTAAGCTCATTTGCTTTTTGTATCCTCTTTTATTATCTTTCTTTATCACACAAACATATGCACATACAAAGTACCAACTACAAGAGTACAAGGTCTACAACACTACTAAGTCTACAACTACTCTGTACTTATGAAGTCTTGAATACTACTTTCATGTCTTCTGTAACATAATTTCATCTACTTGTAACCATTCTTAACTTTTCATATTTATGTTTCCCTAACATGTAGAATTGGGTCCAATATGATGCAAATGCGAACGTGCTATACATGATAGCAGAGGGAGGAGTAAGCAACACAAATACAAAACAACTGAGATGGATAACAAAATAATATAATAGAGGGAATAAATGTTACAAACTCCACAAAAGCAGTTATTCTGTTATATGGTTGTTAGAATGTTATGACTTGTAACATTATGTAATACGTAAGAAAGAAAGATATTTCAAAAACAATCAATTCCCTATTCTCTTTCTCTCCATTCTCTTCCTCTTGATCACATTCTTGTGGAAGCTCTTCATAATCTCTGATTTCCACTAGTTTGATTAACTTTAATGCATATCCCTTCATTGAGGTTGGATTAGTCACTGTTTTATTGCTTGAAATCAAAACAACAATCCATGCATTGCATCGTTTGGTATCAGAGTAGTAGCATTCTCGAAACTAGTATATCACTGGAGAATGCAAGGATACCCCTTCAAGGCTGACTTACTGCTATTGCCTTTAAGTGGAAGTGACATGGTTTTGGGGGTCCAATGGTTTGCTACCTTGGGTCCAATTCTATGGGACTTCAAAAATTTGGTAATGGAATTCAGGACAGAGGAGCAAAAGGTAAAGTTGAGAGGAGTTATCACAAAGAAACTAAAGTGCATTCCCACTCAGCAGCTATCCAAATTGATGAATCATAAGAATCATCAATGAGTGAGGGCATACCATGGGAGGAATAGATGAAATTTCAGAGCATGGAAACTCAAGATTATGTCTAAACTCATCCTGACATACAAGCTCTTATAGAAGGATATGATGAAGTATTTGTTGCACCTAGTGGCCTTCCACCTGTAAGAACTACATTTAATCATAGAATACCCCTCAAGGAAGGCACTAAGGCAATTATTTTACTACCTTATAGCTACCTAGCTAACCAAAAAACAATCATCAAAAAATTGGTACAAGATTTGGCTGATTAGGGCATTATCAAGAACAGCAATAGCTCCTTTGCAGCCCATGTGGTACTGGTCAAGAAGAAGGATAGTGGGTGGAGAATGTGTGTGGACTACATGTCCCTCAATAAGGCCAAAGTCAAAGAAAAGTTTCCAATACCCTTGGGGAGCTACTTGATGAACTGCAAGGTACATCTTATTTTTCTGAAATTGATCTTGAGTCAGGATATCATCAAATTAGGATGCGTCTTAGTGATATCCACAAAAATGCATTCAGAACACACTTTGGGCATTTTAAGTATTTAGTAATGCCATTTGTTTTAACTAATACACCCTTTACCTTTTAAGCACTATTGAATTCTATATTTGAGGTGCATTTGAGGAAATTTGTATTAGTTTTTTTCGATGATATCTTGGTGTACAATCCAAAAAGACACTTGCAACATGTAAAGAAAATCTTTGACATCATGAAAGAAAACTCACTGTAGGGTAGCCTCAAAAATTGTTCCTTTGGCTTTACTGAGGTCACCTATTTGGGGCACATCATCTCTGTTGAGGGAGTAAGGACAAATGCAGAAAAGATTAATGCAACAATTGAGTTTAGCAAGCCATCTTGATTGAAACTAATGCTTCAAGAACATGGCTAGGAGATGTGCTAACGAATTACATACATTAGCAAAGCCTTATCTAAAAGAAGCTTGGGTATGTCAGCATATGAGAGGGAATTAATGGCCATAATGTTTGCAGTACATAAATGACACCATTATTTGATGATTCAACCCTTCACAATCAAGACAGATCAATAGAGCTTAATGTATCTACTAAATGGCAAGGATGTAGCACTATTTCAGCAAAAATGGTTGTCTAAACTAGCTAGCTTAGACTATGTAATTGAGTACAAGAGAGGGAAGGAGAATCAAGCAGCCAATACTTTGCCTAGAGTACTAGAAGTACAACGTATGCAGGTTCTAGTGACAATGGTTCATTCCTCTCTCTTAGAAGAAGTGCAAGAGTCCTGGAAATCTGATAAGAACATACAGAAAATCATAGGGGAGCCACAGGTTGATCCCAACTCACATAAATACTACAAATGGGGATGATAACTAGTTGAGAAGAAAAGGGAGGCTGGGTTATAGGAGACAATGATCAGGTAAAAGGGAAAATTTTGACATGGTTACATGATTCTGCTATAGGGGAGCATTCGGGTGTGGAAGCTACAATGAGAAGAATAAAATCTCTCTTCTACTGTCTAGGGCTAAGGAGGAGCATAGCAGAATATACCAAAGCTTGTACTATCTGTCAATAAAGCAAGTATGATAATCAGGCTTACCCTAGGCTTCTTCAACCCTTACCAATCCCAAATAGTGTTTGGAAAGAGACAACCATGGATTTCATCGAAGGCTTACCCAATTCTCTAGGCAAGAAAGTCATCATGGTGGTCATTGACAGACTGAGCGAATATGATCATTTTATTCCCCTCTCACACCCCTTCACAGAAGTTAAGGTGGCATAGGCTTATGTAGACTTCTTTTACAAGTTGCATGGGTTTCACAAGGTGATTATCTCGGACTGGGATAAAGTCTTCATCAGTAGATTTTGGAAGGAATTAATGGACATGGTAGGCATCAATCATGAACTCTCCACAGCTTATCACCCTCAAATTGATGGGCAGTCTGAGGTACTCAATCATTGTGTGGAAACCTACCTCAGATGTATGTGTGGAGATACACCCCAAGAAGGGACTAGATGGCTCCCATTGATTGATTATTGGTACAATACTAATTTTCACAATGTTATCAAGATAATACCTTATGAAGTTCTGTATGGACAACCCCCTCCACTTCACATTCCATATCTGGCTTGGTCTGGCAATGTTGATAGCATTGATGGAAGCTTGCAACATAAGGAAGCCATTATTGCTACACTCAAAGAACATCTCAAAATTGCTCAAAATAGGATGAAACAAATGGCTAACAAAGACACGAGTGATAGGAACTTTGAGGTAGGGAGTTGGGTGTATCTTAAGTTGCATCCATACATACAACAATCTACTAAACAGAGACACAATCAGAAGTTAGCAAGGAGGTACTTTGGTCCGTATCAAGTGGTGAACAAAGTAGGGAAGGTGGCATACACTCTTAAGCTTCCTCCTACTTCAAAGATTCATCCTACATTCCACGTGTCTTAATTAAAGGCTTATTAAGGTCCTCTACCACCCCCAATTGATCCTACATCCTTCATAACACGCCCTTAGAACGAAGACTCTTACCCAATAGCCTTGATAGACAGAAATAGTGTTAAGAGGAATAATAGAGAAGTGGTTCAATGGTTGATTCAGTGGTCCAACACTGCACCAACAGATGCCTGGGAAGATGTGGTGACAACCGAGAAAAGTATCCTTCTTTTGATCCTTGGGGACAAGTATCAGCTCAAGGGAGGGGTATCGATGCAAATGCGAGCGAGCAATACATGATAGCAGTGGAGTAAGAAACACAAAAACAAAACAACTAAGCTAGATAACAGAATAGTAGAATAGAGGGAATAAATGTAACAAACTCCACAAAAGCAGTAATTATGTTATATGGTTGTTAGACTGTTATGACTTGTAATAGCCTATATATTACAGTATGTTTTTTTTATGTAAAGGGAGTTGTAAATGGCAAGGCAACAATTGATGTAGACGGGATTTGATACCAGGTCTTAAATACCACCATTCAAGACTTTAACCAACTAAGCTAGTTGTCATCCACATATATTATAGTATGTAATAAGTAAGAAAACAAGATATTACAAAAACAATCAATTCCCTATTCTCTATCTTTCGATTCTCTTCCTCTTGATCACATCCTTGTGGAAGCTCTTCATAATCTCTGATTAATGCATATCTCTTCATTGAGGTTGGAATAGTCACTGGTACGACTGTCGCGTGTCTACCAAAAATAAACCTAACTCTAACCTCCTAAAAAAATATAGTAGGGTAAGATAGGGTCAATTCCACAAAGAATTGGATTTATCAAATTATTACTTGTATAAGTTAGAAACCCCTCTTTTGAAGAGGGACTAATGTGATCTAAAATATGAAATACGGACTAGAAAAAACGAACTAAGTACGGAGAAATAAAACTAACAGTATTGCTAAATGATAAAAATCAAGAATAACAAAATAGGCTTAGGGAGATATAATATAGCATTGGAATGTCGATTATTCATCAAATTATATAAATCATGTTTTTATCTAAACGTTAATAATTGAACACAAACAAGCATTCGAAACTTCCCTAAATTGCAAATAAACCAAACAAACTCTTGGAGTATTGTCTAACTAACTAACAATCTAGAATATGTTCTCTAGACTCGATTAATTAGCAGCATTAATAATTAGGAAACAATTAACTTAAGCCATAAATCTCACAAGCTCGGATTCATGCAACTTAAAGGGTTGATAATCATAAGCATTCAGAAAAAATTTAGTCATCCATCAAACGCCTAATTGCTACTAAGTAGTACTAACCCGGACAATTATATCACAAAATAATACTCTAGCAGTTAAACTAGCAAATTATACTAAAGATGGCCGGTCTAAACTATCAAGAATCAAAACTATAACCATGTCAATTGTATAAATCATATTTCTGAAACCAAAGATAAATAACTAAAATGGAACAAACCGTAAAATTATTCGACAGGATCTAATAAACTAAGAGTACCATAAACTGGAAAAGTAGAAACTACCCATTAACTAAAATTCTTGATGTAAAATTTATAAACAATTAATTAAACTAAGAGTACCAAATTGATGGATGAAAACAACTACGAATGATGCTCCCACCAAGTTTTGTTGCTACTGCCAGAAAACTACCCAATTATTTTCAAGAATGTCACCCCAAAGTACAGTTTTCAACCCCACCAAATTAGTTGATTTCGTAGCAATTAGAACTCCCAAACCCAGCCTCTTTGATGATGGTTTCCTTCTGCCAAAAACCAACCCCCCATTCCGCCAAAAATACAACTTTTTATCCCCCCCAACAAAACAATCAGCGTGTCTCCATTTTTGCCGCCCCTTCACCCTGATTTTCTTGTTCCCCTCCTTCACTTTCATCCCCATCATCTTATTTGAGAGTAGGTTAACCGCAAGAGAAGTAGTGGAGAGACTTTTTTTTTTCTTTTTTTTTTTTGACCAAGTAATGCTAGCATATTTAGCTTGTTCACATATTTGATGGGTTGAGACATGTGTGAGATGATTGGGCTTGTGGGCTTTGCCTCATTTAATCCGACCGGTGTTAAAATATCCCTTTGAAACTGTAATCTTCTCCCCTGAAAACAAATAAATAAAATAATAGTAGCTTATGCCTCGGGGAGAAAATTACTTAATATATCTTTAAAATTATTAAATATCAATATAAAATTAAGAGTTTAATATAAATAAATATTATATTTTTCGACCATATCAGTCACTGTTTTATTGCCTGAAATCAATACAACAATCCCCGCATTGCATCACAATCCCACGAATTTGATGTGAACCATAGTTAATATAGCAAATATTTGTAAAACTTTTGATTAAAAAATAATGTACTCCGTAGTTTAGAATCTAATATTAGGATGTCTTAAAATTAGTACCGTATTATTTATAATAAATATAGTAAGAATGTGTTCACAAAAAATAGTGGATGTTTTTGTATAGAGGTTATTACACTCGGTGTACAAGTGCATTAGTGCATACCTTTAATGCAAATAAATACTTCACTTATTTTACCTATTCTTTACAAGCAATGAGTCTAAAAGTTAGTATTTGATAACATAGATATCTTTAATGTTAAAACAGTACATTATTTTTTTAATATACAAACATATGATTAAACTAATTATTCTATTTTGTGACCTTTGAACACTTTCTGAATACCAATTTTTATTGAAGTTCAACCAACCATCCATATCTCGTTATCTCTTATAATTGGGAGGCATAAGCATGATAAATAAGCTCTATCAAGTACTTGTATCTTATAGACCATGATTGATTTTGAAAGAAAATTAATGAAATAGAGAATATTATAAAAAGAAATTCAAAACCTGCGTAAAAGCTAAGTCTAATAAAAGGGTAACTTTTTATTATAATGAGTAGGAAACATCAAAAACTAAAATTCAATCTATGGACATTTAGAAGTGCCTTTGTGAGTTTTCCAATCATTATAGCATGGGCATTCTTCTTTATGGCCAAATGTTCCCGATGGAACACATAAGCATTTAGCACAACATATATTGCAATATTTGATGCATACATCGTGTGAAGAAGCTAATGCGCATCTTCTTGCGCACTCGTTTGGACATTCTGCATAATATTGAACAATGAGAATGTTAAAGTTTTTATATATATGATACAATTAATCCTACACTAAAAAAATGCTAGTTTTAATCAATAAGTGTAATACCTTCTAAAGGACAAGATCCTTCTCCACCAGCCTGAGAATATAGAATTTTAATATTAGTATTGTATGTGCCTAAGAATAGCGCATATATATGCTTATCGATCTGATGAACCATGTAGCTTATAAACCCAACAAAAGAAAACAAAACTTACATTTGAACATGTTAAAAGTTGGAGGACGATGAGCAAAATGAAGGTGATGTAAGGCAAAGGAAAGTTAGCCATAGTAGTTGGTTCTTGCTTTTGCCGATTTGATATTATTATGTGGCCGGATGTAATTTGTCTTGCTGAAAATTACTAGTCTTCACTTTTTGGATTTATATATTGAAATGAAATCTGTAATATGTGATGTTTATTTAGTTACATGGTAATTCACACGCTTCATAATCTTATTCGTCAAGCCACGTAATTAGAGTTTTTAGAGAATCCTTTTTTGGGAAAGAAATTGAAAACAATCTACCACAAGCTAAGATATTAAAGCACTTGTATCGGTGGAGATTGACGAACTCATAACCACAAGCTAACTAATGTTTACTTCAATCTTGCGCGATAATATTTGTGGCTTCTAGTATGAATTGACGAATCATTCAATAAGTATAAAACTTTGACTTGTTTTAGTAAAATTAAATGTGTTATAAAAAATAGAATGCTTGTTGGGTTTTGTAAAAAAGGAATTGAAGAAAGATCATTGTGTAACTTCAATGGTCTCAAAAATTTAATTTAATTTAATCATAGATTTTTAAAATAAATAAAAATAATACAACCTATAAATGATCCACTCAAAATAATAAAACCTTTGAGCTAGCTTATTATAATACAATATTATCCTATTTTAACTTAAAATAGGTTACAAGACTTTTTTTGCCTCTTTTTTCATATCTCTATAACAAGTGTGTAATAACAACTTTCTTCCTAATAAATGTTGCTAACTTTAAGTATCAAGATGAATATAAGTGAAAAAAAACATACATGAAAATATCGTGTAACTTATTTTAGTCAAATGAAAACAAATATGTATTATAGACTTATAGTAAGTTAACCCAAAAATTGTATTATTTTGAATGGACTTGCTATAGGTTGTATTAGTTTTGTTTATTTTCCTTAGGTTTTTTCAAAGTACATCTTTCATCAATAATATCATATATAAGTCAATCACCCTAAAAGCATCTAGTCTTAGGTTAATACTCGTGCACGTTAAGTAACCTTGTGGGTAGGTAGCTTGGCTGCTTGGGCAAACAAGCAGATGTAGTTATTAGTAGGTGTTTGTTCATCAAAGGCAAGTTCATTTCACACTTTTATCTAACCTTTTCTTAGTCTAGCTAGTTTTCTAAATATAGTAGTAATAGGGAAGTTGTTTAGAACGACTTTTGTTAGAGATCGTATCATATTCTATTCTTATAGGAGATTTCCCACGCTTAGTATTATAGTCAAGTTGAAGTTTTTTCCCTTTGCCCCAATTTCTATATTGAGTTGTCCCTCTTTGTTTGCCCCTATACCATATATAGAAAAGAATTAAATGACTTAAGCCCATATTTGATGATGTCTAGAGAGTGAAATGGGCTAAAAATGACACTCTACCTCATCTAACCACTCCCTCCCTTTTCTGAAAACCCTAAAACTACCCCTTAACCCTAAAAGTATAGGCCACTTCTTTTGTTTTCTCTCTCCTTAGATTTTCTTGGTTTCTATTCTCATATTAAACCTGGGTCTATGATTCTCCACCATCTGGATTTCAAAAAAAACACCATGAGAATCTTCCCCATGTCTAAGCAATCATAAAGATGACTATCTAAGGACAACTTTAACCCACATGGGTGGGACTCCTTCCACTTTGCAACTGAGTCTCAAAGTTGTAGGAGTATCAATGAAATTATGGGTGCTTCCAATATCTAGTAAAATATGCAGGTACTTCTTCCCAGCTTGCCCCATCATCCCTATAGTATGAAATGTACAATTTCCATCTAAAGCCTACAGAGATATTTGGGCACACACCAATTCCTCTGTCATTTCTTTTACTTCTTCCCTTTCCTTTTATGCTTCTTTTTCGTCTCCCACCTCAATATGTTATAATCGATGCCTTCTTCTTCTACAATTATGCCCAACTACGAATTTATCATCACACCAAAAGCAAATTCCCCTAGCACTTTTATCATTCATGTCAAATGTTGTAAGGATCTTCCTGATGAGTCTATTTAAGTTTTGATGAATGGTTGAATTTATTTGTGTGGTGTTTTGGGTGGGTTTAGGGGCTGGTAATAAAGGGGGTGAAGGTCTCACAAGATACCTTGTGTTCTTCCTAACCCTTTGAGTTGCTTCCTGCAATCTAGCAAGGCAGTGAGCCTACTAAATTGTTGTTGGTTGGAACATTCTTACAGCTAATTAAATCTATTTATCCATGCCACCTATATAGCAACTCAACAAATACTCTGATGCTATGTCAATCCTACTAGCAATCCCAAAAAATCTATCATGGTACTTCTTAAGAGTTTCAGTTTGTCTCAAAGCCTTTAATTCAGCCTTTGGATCATCATATAAGTTCCCAAACCTGCTAGTTACATCTTTCACAAACTATGCCCAAGACTAATTAGGCCTATCCTTAGTATGAGCTTGGTGCCAAAGCAAGGTCTTACCCTCAAAGTATACAACTGCTAGTTTGAGTTTCTAAGCAACAAGGATGTCATCAAGCTCAAAGAACTTATTACACTTATACGACCACAACTCTACATCCTCCCCCCTAAATTTAGGGAATTCAATTCTGATTAGACGTGGGGAATAATAACCCCCAGGATTGTTCTCTTGCTAATCTCGATTAAGCTCAATACATTATCTCCTTTACTAATCTCTTTATTGTTTACTGTTTCATGAGTTGAACTTAGACCTAGAATGAGATCATTCAACTTAGTTATTGATCTAGCATTTTGGCCTATATTCATGCTATTAGCCTTGCATAATTAATTGATATATTTATTCTAGGTTTCTAGCAAATTTCTAAAAGTTTATGCCTGCTGATTGAATCCTCAACTCGGTGTGTTGTCACAAAGATGACTATCTAAGGAAAACTCAATTTCACATCACTGTGAAGTTGCTGCCTATTGATTTGAATGCTCCTCTGTTGCTTCTGCGGATCTGTGGCCCTGAATGGTACCTAATGACAACTCAAAAATATTCTCCATGATGATTCTTTTTTGAGAGAATAGCCTGACAGTATGAGCAGATTGGCTGGAAAGTGAGATTAATGTTGTACTTATGGAGGTGGTTGATGTAATTAATGTTATGGTTGTGGTATTTTCAATATTATTCTTGCCATGTTTTTCACGTTTATGGCTGATGCTCTCTCTGTTTGGGCAACTCTATGATATGGTTATAAAGGCTAGAATTTGTGTTGAATTTGTTTGAAATTTGGCTCCAAATTTCAAACGAAAATTTAATTCCAATAGGTAGGAAATCTGAATTCCCCAACTTTTCTCTATCCCCACATGTGCAACATTACTCCTAGTCAGCAGCAATTACATGTTTCTTGGCCCATTTTGTCATGTCATTTTCCAAAGTTAATCAAGATTTAAAAGGACAATAATTGTCCCACACCTCACCATTTTTTGGCCCACATTAAAAAAACAACTTTATGTATTTAACCTGGGGCAAAAATATGGGAACAAAGAGAGTAGATTATTGTGACTTTAAGTACATACTGATACTATAACCTTTAAGGGAGTATCATATTTGCTTCCTACACATTTACTATTGAAGAATCAATAGGAATATGGAATATGATCAAGTATACTCTAGAAGGATGAATAGAATATGTCCACTTTTCGCAACTGGTAGCTCAAGGTATTGAAACTTATTTTTGCTAACTTGTTTTTATGGCATAAGATTTGTTTTGGGCCAATTAGGCTAAATGCCCATTATTATTATTGTTATTATTATTTTTATTATTATTATTATTGTTATTATTATTATTGTGATTATTATTATTGTAATTATAATTATGATTATTATTATTATGATTATTATTATTATGATTATTATTATTATGATGATGATGATTATTATTATTATGATTATTATTATGATTTTTATTATTATTGTTATTGTGATTATTTTTATTGTAATTATGATTATGATTATGATTATGATTATGATTATGATTATTATTGTTGTTGTTATTATTATTATTATTATGATTATGATTATGATTATGATTATTATAATGGTTATTATTATTATGATAAGTACTCTGCATAGCTTATACAATTGTTAGTCTCTAAACTGCAACTAAGAGATTGCAAGAGAGCCAATTGTGAACTGCTGAGGAGGTGGGGGTCCCTGTTTGAACTTTGTGAAATGCACATTATCAAATGCCTTGCTCATTTGATGAGTATATGAATTGGGTGAGTATTGAGTAATCACGATACCTTTCTAGTTTCTATGCAGTGTGCATAGTAGTTATAACAATAGCATACTCACTGACCACTGTGATCATAGATTATTTTTGAGATGCGAAGTTATTTAGCGAAGCTTGAGCTTGAGATTAGTAATTTTTCGCGAGTGTCTTGATTATTCAACCTTCTGTGAGCTGTGATTATGTAAATTGGGAGCAGCACATACAAAAAAAAAAGTGCAAGGTCGAAGAAATAATATTGGAGGTATTGGGTGCACTGTCCGACATAAAGCAATGCCAGTATACCACTGGCATTGAGTCATGTAAAAATTGGAATGATTATTAAAAGTCACTCTCCAGATTATATATAGAACTTCACTCACTCTTATTTTAAACCGAGTTGAGGATTTAATAATGCCCACTTTTTCCTAGTAATATAGAATGTAACATTGCTATTGTGCTCCTTCTTAGGGATGGCCTAAGAGCAAGATTATCAACGAGGAATTCTCATTCCTCTTATTCTTTCTCTCTACAATCTTTCTTTTAACTTATTACCTTATTACCTTATCTTTCATCTACATAATTTTCCGTTATCTTCTTCCTCATCCCAATCTTCTTCCTTCTATTTTTCCCCACACCAAATAGTATTTTCATAAATACTCTATTATCAACTTTATATTTTCCCCATCATAAAAAAAATTTCCATTTAAATGTTACGTAATATAGTTTTGGTTATTAATTATCAATTACCCACTTAATTAGGATTATAAAAAACTATATTAATTTATAGTTTGAAAATACATAAAAATACATGAAATTAAAATAACTATACATTAAATTACTTAGAAGTACATTAAATTAAACGTCAAAAATACATTAAGTACATTAAATAAAATTTCATAAATACATTAAAAAATACTCATAGATATTAAATAGTGATTAATCCATATTCGATATCCCAAACTTACCCTAAATGTGATCAATAAGATCATTTTTCAAAGACATGCATTTGTCTACCACAGTGGTGAAATAAGATTTTTTTTTTTAAATGACCGTTTTTTATAACCGTTATACAATATTTCCATTGAAATTTAATCAACTATAGACAATAAAAAAAATGACACTTACCAAATACGATGTTGCCAAAATTCATGATATAAGGTAAGATTGTACCATATGTCAAAAGTTGATTCATAATCAATCGTGGAACCCACTTTTCTGGCAAAATCATTTTTTTTAAATGTGAACGCTCTTTGGTGGGAAGTGGGGATTCAAGAAAGTTTTGAGGATTTCCCCATTTTTATCCATATACAGAGAGATGAGTATACTCTCTTCAATCCCCACAATCAAGAGAAAACTCTCTTCTCCCTTAATTCATCCAAGTTTGTACAATACTCATGAATGTTGATGCTCTAAGGTTTCCACTTTCGCTTTTAAGTACTAATAAATTTAAGAAGAGTAAGTGTGGGAAGCGAAGGATGGGAAAAGAAGGAAAGAATCTGAATTAATAGTTATGATAGTTCGTATTTTATGGTAACATCGGGTAATTTTTTACTAGTTATGATAGTTTGTATTTTATGGTAATATTCTCTCTGTCCTGATATATTTGCTTCATTTACTTCTTTAGATGGTCTCATTTTATTTGCCCCATTTCTCTTAACGGTAGGTTGACCTACTTTATTAGAGAGTAAAGTGGGTGATCAAAAGTGTGGTTATGAGCTTTCGCTCCTAACCCTTAGTTACTCTCAACCGTCATCTCCCTCTCTGGAAACCTCTCCCTCTTACTCCCTTATCCTTTTGTAGAAAACCTAGATCTACTCCTCTTATTCGCCAATCGCTCTAAAATTTTGTTGCCATCGTCTTCCTCCATTTCAATTGAGTTAGTACATGTCTCTAGATCTTGTTGTTTGCTTGTGGAATGATGGGAGACTCCAAATTTGCTGACACTTCTGATTGGTTGGAGTTTGTACCTGAAACTCCACTTACACACTAGTGGAAAAAATCACATATACTACATATCATATGCTCCGGTTTCTTTAAGTAATGAAGCATAAAGTTTTTGGAATTACATTCAAGAGACTTAAATGCTCCGGACTTCTATGAACCGAAGCATATAATTATAATATAGGATTAATATACTCCAGTCGTCTGTGAACCGAAGCATAAAATCAAGCTCTCAAATTAAAGGGCGTTCTCTAGTGAAGACTCTACCTTATGGTAATATGTTTTATATGCTTTAACATGTTAAATATAGGTGATGGAAGTCAAAGATTAATCCATTGTATGAATGCATGAAACAATCGGTTATTATGTTGTTATTTGCTTCTATTACGTGCTTCATATGTCCAGATATATTCGAAGAATTCAAAGCTGCTGAAATCATTCCTAAAAATAAGGAAGTTGTTATGTGTTGGACTCTTGAAGAATTTGGTTCAAATTCAAATGTTTAAGAAGGTGAGTTCAAATTTCAATTCTTCCTATTTTCATGGAGTTGATCAACTTTGCAAAAGTCAAATCATTATCATATGTTGTTGGAGATGTTAAACAAGTAGAAGACTCATTGAAACAAACAAGATCATCTCAACAACAATTCAAATCTGTAACGGCTAAAGTATCGGTCAAGACTTTGAAACAAACCTCAGTAACTGCCCCGATAAATATGGAACAAACGTTGAAGCAGTCAGTCAAAGGCCTAATACCCGATTCAAGAGCAACTGTATTTCTGAAGAAGTTGAAGATTATCCGTTGCAAAGTAACTAGTAACTCTATAAATAGAGTGAGCTGAAGCTTGAAGAAGAAGAAGCCCTCCAACGTGAAAAACATCAATCTAGCTTTAGCAATCATTGTTCTCTCTAAGTGCTTACTCTTTCATTGTAATTTAGTTTTGAGAGAAAAGAAAAGAAAAGTCTCTTGAGCGTGAAAAAGAAAGATCAAAAGAAAAGAGAGATATACTTTGAGTAAAACTATAATACTCAAAGGTTTAAAAAAAAGTAAGGAGATTTTTATTTCTAGGAATTGAGACGCTAGAGTGTAGTTAGGGAAAGCTACAGTATAAAAGATTGGGTAAAAATCTTCGAAGGTGGCTTCAGGTCTCTAAGGGAAAAAATAAAAGTCGTTAAATCCTAAGGGTAGGAAACCCTAGGCGGAGACGTAGACACATTGCCGAACTTCATAACAAATACTCGTCCCCTTTAAATTTGATCTTTTGCTTTTAATTTGCTTTATCTTATTCGTATTTTGTTTTCAAGTCAAAATCCTAAAAAACATTTCAAAGACCTTGAAACTTGTCATATCATATTTCTGCATCTAAAAGTTGTTTCAAAGCCTTTGAAAGCCTAAATTCGAAAAACGAACATACTCTATTCACCCCCTCTCTAGAGTATATTGATCCTAACTATCTCCTATTGATTCTTCATCTAGCATTGTATTATGCGTGCAATACCCTCTCAAATTTAAGCAACTCTCAAACAACGTATTCCTTCTCACTCAAAAGCTCAAACCCCCACCAACCCCACTCCTTTCTCTCTTATCCTTCCACACTAATCATCTCTTCGTCCTCCACCTTTTCATTTTAACACTCTAAGTTCCAATCTTTTCCACACTTTCACCGCCTAGTTGCTGCTTCTGTCAGGTTTTGCTCTAAGTCTTGTTTTTTCAACATTTTTTATATCTGTGTGGCTCTAATTAAGGTTAGTGTAATGATTTTTTTTATGATTTGTCTGTGTTGTTTTATATCTTGTGGTTTGTGTTTTAATTGATGAGTTTTATGGGAGTGGGTTGAATTAGGTTGGAGAGCTGAGGATTTTGTCCACGTAGCTTACACCTACCCCACCCAAATTAAAAATAAACAAACAAAATACGCATTGAGAAATAATGTAGTTTTTGGATCCAAAGTAAGACCTAAGTGTAGAGATCGCAAAATATATTTCCACTAAGATTGAGGTGGAGATTCGGTGCTAATGTGTTATGTCCTCAATACTCAACAATAGTAATACTGAATTATGGAGTAGCACTGATAAATAATTACATACATACGTAGGAACATAGTTGATTACATACATATTTTTCATGTTCATGAACTTAGCTCTTATGTTAAAGTTATTTTCTGGTGCAGGTCCATATGGTCAAGGTAAGTAAGCTGATCTTCCATACAATTATCAGAGACAATGAAAAATATGCACTAAAGGACACAACAAACAACAACCCAAATATGCATTTACTGAAAGACATATAAGACCTTAACATAATCATAAGCAAAAAAAGGGAAGAAACGTAATCATGAGCAAAGAATATGGGTTAAACCTTAGCATGAGACAAAGACAAGTAACAAATGACCAAAATAGGAACATAAATCAAGATCGAGAACAAATCAAGATGACCTAAACAGAATCATGAATGAGACAGAGATGACCTAAACAGTAACATAAATCAAGATGAATCACATAAACAGTAATAGTTATCAAATCCACATGAATCACAAACTACACAGAGAAATAACCAGATCCACATGAATCACACTAAAAAATATAAATAGGATGATTAAAAAACGAAAGAGCAAAGAATAAGTCAAAGACTACTTCACTCGGGCTTCACGAAGTACAGAGGGAAAAATAATTTGAGCATATCGTGACTAGGTCCAGGTGTGTAGCCCGGAGGAAGCCACTCGGCCTCCATTTCTTTCCCTCCAACGTTTGTACTTAGAGGGAGATTACTTTCCTCATCACCTGATTTCCCACCATTTTTGTTCAGGCCCATGCTCTACTCAACATGCCCCCATTGAAGCCTTCTCTCTACCCTTCTTTGCTGCCGACGTCTGTACTCTGGGGTGGACCATATCTCTTCTGTTGTCTCCGGCACCACCAAATGAGGAGGTGGTCCAAAAGGAGGTGGAATATGGTGAGTTGGTAAGGGTAGGAGGAGTGGAGTAGTGCTAGGAAGCGAAGAAGGAGGACAATGGGGACTTGTACAAGGAAGCTAAGAAGGACGGCTACGGGGAGTCTTAGAAGGAGTGTGAGAACCCGAATCCGGAGAAGGGAGAGTATCAAGCACGAACTCGGACCATTGTCCACAAGATTCGCTCCATAGTTCATCACCCATGCCAACCTTACCAAGAATCCAGAACAAAGAAAGGGTAACCAAGGGTAAACTCACCGGAAATCGCAACAAAGGCTCACAGAAGTGGAGTGTGAGTAGAGAAAACACAACAAACGCACCTCCAAATGAAGATCAAGAGGAGCCACGAATTTTGGTGTAACTATTAGCATTAATTGGGTACAAATGAGCTGTAGATCTAGGGTTTGCAGTGGGAAAAAAAAGGAAAATGGTGGGAATATCGATAGGAAGGAAGACATAGAATGGATTAGGGTTAGGAAAAGGGAGGGAAGGGTTAGTAATAGGGTAAAGTAACGAGAGTCGTCTAGCACATTAGAACACCTTAATTAAATCAGTAAAAGTGGCCTCAATATCAGCCCAAACATTACTAAAACAGGAAATGAAGCAAACATATCAAGACAGCCCAAAAAAGCAAATGGAGCAAAAATTTCCGAAGATATCTAGTGATCTTTTAAAGTAGGATTAGCAATAGATGGAGTATAGTAAACATGAGTGTTGATAACAAATTAACAAGTACGAGTGAGATAGTAAAAGAGAAGTGTTACAGTAGTAAGTAAATAGTGTCTAATGTATGATGATGCCATGTCAGAATTCAAGTTTCTTGTTTGTCAGATACCGCTGTTGAGTTATTGACTTTGCTCAGATAGACAAAACACCGATTCACCAAGGAGCACAGACAGACAGACTCTACGCATGTTATTGACAATGCTCAGATTCTGAAGCCAAGCCAAGCCAGCTAAGTTGATGTCCTAGCTGAAGACTGAAGTAGAAGTGGTTCCCACAACCAGCCTTCTCCTTTCTCTCTTTTGTTTCTTTTTCAGAGTAATTCTTTACTCCACTTTTTTAATTTTTCCTCTGCCTTCTCCTGTGATTCTTTATTTCAGGAATTTGGTTGGACTCTCCAGTCATTTCTCGCCTTCATTGTCTAATCAAACATATACAGGACTCGTCCCTCTAGAGTAAAGTAATTGTACTAGTGCTCTTTATCCCAAATTGTGAACTCTAATAACTAAAGTTGGGATTAGTTCAACTAACTACAAAGTAGGGAGGAGAGGAGTGTTATTAAACACGCACATGGAGGAGGGACATAGACAGCTTAAACTGCTCCTCCTGATAATCATTGGGCTAAACCTGAAGCTGGTTGAGGGAGTGTGGTGCGTGGCTCGCAGTGGTGCCAACGAAAAAGCTTTGCAGTCCGCACTTGATTACGCCTGCGCAGGTGGTGCCGACTGTGGACCCATTCAACAGTCAGGGCTGTGTTTCCTGCCAAACACACTTCAGGCTCACGCCTCCTATGCTTTCAACAGCTTCTACCAGCGTAACCATATGGCTGCCACCTCCTGTGACTTCTCCGGCACTGCCGCACTTGCTCAGACTGATCCCAGTTAGTTTTGTTTAATTTGAATATAGTCGATCTTACAATTCATGGTTCTAACTCTTCCCTTTTCTTGTTCTATAATAGGCTATGGATCTTGCGTATACCCTGCTTCTCCAAGGTATTCCTTTCTTTTTTGTTTTATTTTCTTTTTTAAGTTTAAATTAATTGCTCTCTACTCCGTATTTGTTTTTAGCTTTATATTTCTTCTAAAAATATTCTTGCTTCCCTTGCACACTTGTTGTATATATTCTGTCTGCATAACGCAAGTACGCTCCTAGATTTAGATCTTTTTCATCTTAAAACCATCACCTGCTATGACTATAACTATTATTAATTAACTATAATTGAATTTGACTGTACATTTGCTGTGTACAATCGTAATATAGCCGGTTTACTGAGTAAATGTTGTCAACAGTTCAAATAGTCAAACAGGCTTAAGCCAGTCTCATCACTCATAATAAAAGTAGTAAGTACACTAACCAGCTGAGCCGAAGGTTGATTAACTAACTGGAAATGAAAGTGGAGTAGTGGAGTACGGTAATTACTCAAATGTCCAGTTTTGCACTTTTGCTTGGTGAGTTGGTGCTCTCATTTCTTTAGTTTTCCTGGTAGTGGGGTTGATTAAGCAAGATATGATTGTCCAGAGCGCCACATGTGACATTCTTCCTGCATTTTCTTTTTAGGAAAATAGCTTTAGGGCCGTGTTGGTCTGGTAACTTCAATAATCTACAGGAGCATCGTGCATGTAAGGAGAGATACAGTGGTATTATTCCTGCTTTTACGGAAACAACATTCAAACATTGTTTTATCGGTTAAGGCTTATGGTTTGCGGTGTGGCTTTCCGAGTTTACCGATTCTTCTCTGCACTTGCACATCACGCCATTTTGGGATTCTTTTCTTTACTTTTCACTCTTTAGTCTAGGATTTTATATTTGGGTAAAATTGTAATTTTTTTTTTTATTTTTTTTTTTTGAGAACGGGCCTTGACTTAGTAGGTATGGTCAAGTTGGGCTATTTTCAACCCACTTATTTTTAGGTTTATTTGGGTTAGTAAAATCAGGTTTGGATTGTAAAATCTATCATAACAAGCTTTTTTTCTGTTGAGTTTTTACACTATTTATGAACTTGTTTTGATTAATTTTTTATTTAATATATAAACAATAATATTTTTTTATAAAAAAATTATTTAGTTAGTTTTACTCTATATCTTTTCATAATTTTTGCAAATAGATGGTGTAAGTTATTCATGATCAAAATTGTGTTTTGACATCTTAGTTTAAACAGGAAAGGCACTTTAGCAAATATGCTAACCAATAATTAACTAACT